>PVKA01003418.1:74417-110465 GCA_004027165.1 Ctenomys sociabilis
TTTTTTTTTTTTTTTTTTTTTTTTTTTTTTTTTTTTTTTTTTTTTTTTTTTTTTTTTTTTGTAGTACCAGGTTTGAAATCAGGACCCTGTGCTTGCCAGGCAGGAGCTTATTCTACTGAGCTATCTCCCTGGGCCCTATTAAGATTTTTTTTTTAATTTTTCTGTACTTTAGGGAAGGGTCTATAGGATCTTCAGGGTCTCACTACTAGACTGGACTCAGTGATCTGCTCCACTGTTTATAGCCTCCCACGTGCGCCACCATGCTTAGTCTCGCTGAGTTTCAATCACCTCTCAGCTTGCCCTGGGGGCAGGGCCTGCAGCGACCAAAACCTCAGCCCTTCCACCTGCTTGCAGGTGCTTTAATCTGCTGAGGTATTTGTCTGGCCCTTTGACTGAGACTTAATTTGAGGCGGAAGTCTATTTATTTTTTAGGTCTTTATATAGTCTAGAAATGAGTCCTGTGTCTGATTAGCAATTGACAAATTTTTTTCCTATTTTATAATTTGTCTCTTCACAAATTTGTCTCTTCTTTATGGTTTCTTTTGCCTTGTAAATTTGATATGATCACCATTATTACTTTTAGAAAGAATATATCACTAATGTACTATTTCTAGGAAATCACCTTAATGGCCTAGATCTGATGAAGCAACAATAGGATTTATCACTGTTGATCTTTGTTAATCTTGATCATCCAATGACAATAATGAATGACAAATTTCTTCAGTATAAAATCACGTTTTCCCATCCTCTTTACTATAGTTTATGAGGAAATCACTAGGCACCTCGCTTGCAGGAGTTGCTGAATTATATTGTAATTCTGATGGCCAAGTTTGTGTCCTATTACCGTGACCTCCTACTCATCCTCATTTTTTAAAACAGCTCTTTAATTTTTTATCACCATAGGATGCTCTAGTCTCTTGTTACATATTTCTGTTCCCAAGCCCTTGTATTACCCATACTGCAAAAAGTCATTGCTCCATTTATTTATTTATTTACTTACTTTTTTGTGGAACCTGGGATTGAATGCAGACATTTGTGCTTGCCAAGGAAGCATTTATTCTACTGAGCCATCTCCCCAGCCCTCCTTTTATTATGCAAAAGCAAACTTTGAGTGTTGCGTATTTTAGATTCTAGTGGGTTATGCTTTTTTTCAAGGGGTTCTGAGGTGATAAAGCAAGCAAATATAATATATAAAGTAATTCAAATTCTGTTTCTTTTCATGGTCAGTTTCGATCAGTTTGTAATGTATACTAAAAAGCATGCGATTTTTGAGTGACATTTTATTTCAATGAAGCACACCTTTTAAAATTTAAATTAAAATTTTACATTTTTAAACTGTTGAAAATCTGATAGCTTAGGTGAAGATTTCCTTGCTTCAGCCAACAACTGGATAAATTATGGACTGAGGTTCGCTTCCTGAAGATCAGTCTAATTTTAATGTGTCTTTGTAGTGTCTTGTTGGAGAACTTATACTGTTCTGGAGCCCTCATCGTTGGTGGGAGCTGCCTGTTGTTTACTAAGCCCATGGGGATCTCCAGTGTCTGGTCTCTAATTTGCATCCTTCTTCTTGGTACTTACTAGATCGACAGGCAGCTGGCAGCTGTCTCAACTAGCACAGGACGTGTTGACTTCTTCAGGTTCTTGTTACTCCTACATTTGTTCCTCTAAACATTGGCAATTTTTGCAGGTTTAAAAATCCACTTATTTTTTTTCCAGCCCTCTCAGACTTCTAAATCCTCCACTTGGTTTACACTTTGAGTTGAGAACTTTTTATGGCACTTTGAAGTTGTTCAATAAAAGAGTGCAAATCTCTTGCAGAAAATGCAGAGTGGAGTTTCAGAATCACCTTGCAGCGTCTCTGTTGCTTTCATGATCGTGGTGCTGTGATTTCTACTTTTGACAACTCTCTGACAGCTTCAAAAGTAGTAGACACTTTTGTTGTTAATGTTGTTTTGGGTATTTTTTTAATTTTATTTTGATTTAGTTTCTTTGAAACATGGTCTCACTATACAGTTCAGGCTCCCCTGAACTCACTATGTTGCACAATCTGGCCTTATATCAGTCCAGCTGTCTCAGCCTTCAGGGCTACTTTATAGGCGTGCACCATTGTGCCCAGCTAGACATGATTTTATTAATACTTTCCACCTCTTTTTTCCTGATATTGGTGAGAGGTTTGGCTAGCAGGAAGTTATTTTGAGGAATAAAAAACCCCAACTATTAGGAATTATAGTGATTATCAATTTCATGATTAATATCTGAATATTAATTTTAGTCATATGTTCTTAATATATTCTGAGTAATTTAATGTCTTCTATATATACTCACAATGTGACCCTTATGATTAAGCCGACTATTTAAAGAAGCATTTCTGCTACAAATTAAAAATAATGTATGAGAACATTTTTGCTAAATAAATGCACATGTTATGTATATTTAGTAACATTTAATCTAATGTTGAACAGTATTTGGGAGAGTGCCATGGCCTTATATTCCTCTGAGAAATAAACCAATATTTCCATTAATAAAGGATGTGATATGTCACATTATTATCTCTGTGTTGTTGAATCAAATAAAGATTAGCTTCATCCAGTCTAATCGATTCAAGGGAATAAACGCTATATGCTATTTTAGTTAAAAAGGTTAAATGAAATGTCAGTCTGTTATTAGAAAATTTCAGTACTTGGTTGATTTTAAATGCTGCAATATAGTAAATAACACTTGGACTGAACTTTAAGAATGGCAGTATTTTGCAGAACATAAATTACACCTTGGTAAAGCTCTGCAAAGTTCAGTGATAGCACGCTCCATTCTATGAACATGAGTAATTGCAGTAATGAAATAATTTCATTTTTAGTTAGAGAGAACCCTTCATCTGGTTATTATGGATGTTTTTACAGCTCATATTATCTTTATGTTTTTTAGAATATAAATATTTTGTATATAATTTTTATAGATTCACATTAGAATTTCTCCCTTTGCTGAGACAAAATACCTGATGCCAGAATAATGAAGGAAAGGTTTATTGTGGAGATTTCAGTCCATCGTCAGCTAGCTCCAGGGCAGTGTGGCATGACACAGAGGTAACAGTTCAAGGTGAGAAAAAAGGGGGTGGGGGACCAAGACTCTTTTCTTCCCTTATATTTTGTGCATGATGCCCTTACTCAGGGCGGATGTAGCACTCACACAATCCCAATGCCCTCTTCTTGTACAGCATGAAGATGATCACTAAGTAATGAGCCTAGCCCCATGTTGAGTTGCTTAGTTCAACTGCTAAGCTTCGAAAGACTTTTTAAACTTCCCAAGTTGGGCAGTGTATCAACCATTACATAAAATAAATACAAATGCTCATACTTATTTTCTTAACCAAATATGAGAAAAATTTTTAAGGTATGAGTTTTCGTAGAATTATTTTCTTCCACTTACTACAAATATAATAATGAAATTTCCATCACATTTTTCAAGTCAACCACATGTGATGAACAGTGAACTCTAGACATTGCTAGCAAACACTCAATGCTGTGGACATTTCTTGTGTTAGTGAATGATAGTGTATTCTCTGTTAATTTCTTAACATACTACATCAAGTTTAAATAGATCTTATTAAATGACTGTTATTTAATCATGTATGAAATTTTTATTTGTTGAAAATCTTATACAAATTTGAATCCTAAAAGTAGAAAATACAGTCAGGATTACTCGTGTCAGATATGGAGGAGTACAAGTATCTGTCTGCTCTCCAGAGACTTGAAGATTCCTGGAAGGACCTGGATATAAGGGTATGTGTCCATCCAAAGACCTAGCACCCACGTTAATGCCTCATGCAAGTCCTTTTCAAGGACATAGAGAAGCCCAAGGACCGCTGGTCGGAGCTGCAATGCCTGTGCCCTTAGGATGAGGGATGTGTGCCACACGGCTAACTGCTCTGCGCTGGAGCCAGGGAGGGGCACATAAGCCAAAAGCAAGGACCCGAGCTCCCTGGAAGAGGACAGCAGCTATCCTCAGGGACTGCAAGGACCTGCGCTCCTCTGACAAGGAGAACAGCTGAGTTTGTATTGGGAAAACAAGCGGCAGCAAAGCTTCTCCTGGGAAATCAGCAGCATGCAGTCTTTGCCTCCAGTTCTCCTTTAATGTCACGCAGACAACAATCAGGTGGAGTTTTTGCCCTAAAACCATGCTGACTCAGTTTGGCTGGGCATTACCTTTAAGTGGACTGTTAATTAGTCCACTGAAACAAGTTATGTCTTTTTCCTTGTTCCTGAGCCAGAGTCACCTAAACTTTCTCAGAGTATTCTTCAGATATAATTGTACACCAATTTGTATCATATTCAAACTTGATATCACTATTATGATGTGAAATAAAATTTAATTCTGATATTATGTGATATTATTATATTATGGGGCTGGTGAGATAGCTCAGTGGTCTGAAGCACATGCTTAGGCAAGCTAGGGCATTCCGGGCACCACAGGCCATACCAGCCCTGCTCCCAGGACAGGCTGAGCTGGTCACACACATACACAAAAAGATCATCTTATATGATGGTAGAAAATAGATATGGATTTTCCCTTTGACAAATCGCATTGTAAATATCTTTCAACCTGCTAATAAACACTTCATGTTTAATACTTTACAACTGGAATCATTACTTTTTCCACAGATCCATATATAAAAAATTATAATAGGCAACCATTGATTTTATAAGTTATAAGTGACCTAAAGATAATTTGATAAAAATATTGATTTGTATAATCCAAGATTGTGATGTTTGTTGATAAGGAGTTCGTTGATTGAGTTATATCAGATGCTTTAACTTTTGTCTAGAACTCTTCCCTGACTATGAAATTACATTTTCAATTTGATGAACCTCCTTAACATCCTTTCATTACGATGCATTCTGCTTTATGTAGCCGAGCAATCTTTTGGCATATTTACACACAAAATCACATAAAATTGCATCCTCATCAGCAGCTCAAAGTTGATTGGTTTCTGTTACCAAAAGGAGATGCAATTTTTTTCCAGTTCTCTTTAATTCTTTGTCATTTTGTAAGAGCTTATAAGCTCCTTTGAAATGTAATGTAGACTTGAAGCTTATTTTCTTTGCTGTTTATTCCCACTATGAGAGACAGATTCCTTGACATATGTTTGGCACTTGGTGTGTATTTTCTGTATGGTGTCTAATATGTATGGTTCTACAATTGGAAAATTACACTCTGTAGCCCAGGTGGTATTGTGCAGAATGATTTTCTCAGTATTGATTTAAGCAGTTGATGGTTCCATTGGAGAGGAAAAGTCACTCAATTGTATCAGAACTTTCAGAAGAGAGCAACTGGTTAAACTTGTACTAAATGGTATCTTCAAAAGATATCTTCAATAAGGAACTTATATTTAATTCTAATGTTTCCTCTGTACTGTAGCAGCATTGAACCTTCACTTTGAGTTAAAATGTGTTTAAAGAAAACAGTAGAAAAATGTTTGCCATGGGTGCTTCCTAAGTATTAAATTCCCAAAGGTTACTTTTTTTAAGCACTATTTTTCTCAGTGGGTATGCAAGTTTGGTGAATATAATAGCAGTTGGCTTTCTTAGTGAAATATCCCAGCAGTCTGTTCTTGGGTTCCTATTTTAGGGAGAGTTTAGAATAGTCACTTGCTACAATTTTCTTACAGAATTAAATTTTCTATTTTGAAAACACGCTTCAGTTTTCTAACTGGGAATTATTCCTGTCAGGTACTATGATCCCTGGCGGCAGTAAGTTGTGATTGATCACCTGAGCGCAAACTTGTATAGCCTGGGAGAGCCCGAGGGTACGTGGGAAGCCCAGGTCTGTGTGCTCCAGGCTGGTCGTGAGTGTATGAATCTGGCAACTTACTCAGGTACTTGGCCTGTTCCTCTCTAGTCTTCTCTGTTGCACTCTTTTTCTGGCAGACATGAAATGCGCACTGAGTCCTGCTGCCACTGGCCACAGCGTTTCCGTGGTGCTAACTGGTGAGACTGAATCTGTGAAACTCTGAATCAAGTGCAAGCTCTCTGCTTTAAGTTGTGGGCATCAGATATTTTTTTCCCAATAAAAGAATGGTTCTCTGATACAAAAAAAAAAAAAATCTGTAATGTTTTACATTTCCAAATTTGTGTGTCTATTTTCATGTGGTAAAACTTAACTGTGTCTTGTCATCACAATTGCCTTACATGAGATATTTCTACCCACCATCCCACCTTGTGAGGGGCCAGGGAGATAGCTCAGTGGAGGACTTGTAAGTATTATTTAACAAATGAATTTGTTTACTTATGTATGTATTGATAAAAAAATTTTTACAGAAAATCACCTTTTTAGCAACACACCCGTACATATCTGTACAAAGTTTCTCTAAAATAACAAGTACAAAGTTTCTCTAAAATAACAGGTAACTTTGAGTTCTTCCACTCAAAGAACTGAATTAAGTTAATGCCAAATTTAAAAAAAAATATTAAAATAGTGAACACTCCAAACCTTTCTGCCACAGGAGGCTTTATGGTGGGGATACCTAAGTGTGCTACTGTGGGGGAAACAGTGCCTCAGACTTTTTCAATAACTTTTATTTCCTCATCTCCAGTTTCTATGTGAGGCTTAGTAATCTTCAGAGTCCTTGGTCTTTCCTTAAAGAACAATGGCCTTACCAGCATACCCTGCATTTCTGAAACATATAGAAAAGCTATATGTTTTTCAACTTTTCTTTTGCTTCAGTTTTGTTTATTAGAACAGATACCATATTTTGCCTGTACATTGTTGGATGTTTAGATACTGAGGCTAGCTATCTGATAGAAATCTTCTCTATATTATGTGAAGTCTTCTATTTCTTTAATAGGTTTATAATATTTGTTGAAAGGGGCTGCATCTATATATAAATTGTGTGAACAATCTATATATAAATTGTAGAACAATTTAAACCATGCATTTGTATATGTGTGTCATGAATTTATTTACTTTACTTTAATTAATTGATTTATTTATTTTTGGTGGAACACAGAATTGAACTCAGTCCCTTAGTCTTGCCAGGGAAGCAGTTATTTCACTGAGTCATCTTCCTGGCCCCTATGTCATGAAATTATAAAAAAGAGGAGACAAATTCAAAAAGGCAGGTTAAAGAGAGGAGAAAGAGATCCAGAACTTACATTTTAGATAGGCACCAGCTCTAAGGTTCTGGAGGTGCTGAGCATGAAGAATGTTGTTGACCCAGCCAGCAGACACAGCACACAGAGCACTCCTTTCATATGGAAACAAACTGGGGCCTGTGCTGAAATAGACTAAAAGAATCCATTTACTCTAGCATCTATGCTTGGAACTGTTTTTAAACATTGACTGCAATACTCTAATAGATACATAAGAAATGTCTTCAGATAAAAACCAAGCCAAATTGGAAAAAACCCAAAAAAGAGACAGTGCCCTCATGTCCATTTTGGCACTTGCTAAGAGAGTGCCAGGGAGCACATATGTCCTGAACAGAAGTTCAGTCTGGCTGTGAGTCTCACTGATCATTTGCTTAGGAGAGAAAGTGGTCAGAGAAAGCAAACAGATAACAGAGACAGAGATGATGCTGTGGTCGTGAGGTAACAGAGTTCTCTTACTCTATTTATGTCTCCAGATCCTAGAAAATGATAAAGTTCAACAATCACCTTCATAGCTCTAGTACAGGTAACATGCTACATGTGACATGTATGGAATACATATACTATACATGTATGGAATATGTATGCTTTATGTTACATGTAGGAATGGATATTCTCCTCTTTGAGAACAAAGGAGAGGAAAATGCATAAATAAATGGTGAAGAAACCTCACTTTTCTATGGCCAGATTTTGACCCCTCAAAAGGAGAAAGAAAATATATAGAGAGCCATATTATATGATGAAATGTCAGGAATCAAGAGCAGCATGAATAGATTCAAATATTCGAAGGAAAAAACTTATATGAAAAGTAGGGGTTAAACAATACAATTTTTTGTTTAACTTTTAGGAAAAAATCATTTACATTGTAAATAGAATCGTTCTCAGGTTATGGAAATCAATTTTATAATAGGAAACTGCATATTTTTACACGATAACAGACTATGTGCTTTATCTTACCTTGAAGAAGATAATTATACTCGAGTCTGCTGAACTTCCAACTTCCAGGAAACATTTTCCTACACGTAGAGAAAGACCCTGCGTCCCCCTTGCTCTGGCCTCCTGGCTCTGTCTTTCAAGTTATTTCACACCTTCCTTCTTTCTGGGTAGGCTTTTCTTGGTGGACAGTGAGTTCAAAACGAAAAACAAAACAAAATAGAAAAATTATCCTTCAAAGTAAAACCAGAAATTTATGTATTTTAAGGTAACATCACTTGTATTTCCAGATGTTGTCCTTAGTTCCAAGACATTGTACTTAAGATTCTGAACACACACTTGAAACTTTGCATGCGTTGTCACGCCATACGATGAACCCAAGCCCACACATGTGCCTGGTGCTTTACTGACACAGAAAAAACAGCACACAAAGTGATGCTGTTTAAAATGCACAGCTTATGTTTGACTCTGTGTGACAACCAAATGACAATGACAGATCCAAATGCAGTCCTGACTTCCAGTGTCAATTAGGAAAATGGCAAGGACCTTTCCAACATTATAAATTACTCTGTGAGTGCCAGTAACAAAAGCTCTCTCTACAAGCAATTTCGCATGAGTAGGATTTGGACAAAAAATATCAGATGAGAGCGAAGCCTTGTATTTATAAAGCTAAGAAACATTTTCCACTATATATGTGAACATCATGCCATCAACTATTATGGGTCTGAAGCATGGCTATCCTGAGCAGATTATAGATTTAAGCCATATTTTATTATATCATTAATACTGGTTTTGATATATTAATTATTAAGCTCCAAACATTTACATAACATTTCATATAACAAGTCATACATACATGTCTTGAGTTTCAGCTAGCTCAGTTTCTGACTATGACCTATAATTTATTTCCTGGTTTGTTGCAAGATTATTTAGCACTTTGAAATGTCTTATAATGTCAGTACTATATCCTGCTAGCTTAGGCTTTCAGGAAAAATGTACAGGTCATATTTTACCTTTAGAAAAAAAATAGTTACCACTCCTTATAACTGAGTGCATAAAGTGCTTTACATTACTTTTAAGAAATACTATTTTTCTGGATTTCTTACCACTAAACTCTTAGGATATATACAATTTAAAGCTATGAAATAAAAAAAAAAATGCTTTAAAGTTCAAACCCAACATTTATATTGAACAAAGAAGGATCCAGAGGTTAAGTAACCTCTTTGAGGTCAGTAAATTAGAAACTTCAACAATGTCATAGAGAGACAAGATCAATCATAAACTAATATGACTAGTTGAAAGAGCTAACCTTATAAGCAATTGGTCTCTTACTTCCTCTCAATATGTAGTACCCTAATATTCAATATCCACTAATATAGAACAAAATATTGATATTTTGAGTAGAAAGTTGCTTAATTCAAGGAATTGATTATGAAGGTATTGGCAGGTACTGGAAAGTACTAATGCAGGGAGATCTTCATTCAGTGCTTCCAGATTCCCACAGATTTACCCATCAAGGAACCTGAGTGAGCCAGATGATGAGGTGAAGTGGCTCACACAGAACTGCGAAAGTCAACTGCAGAGCTGATGGTCACCGAGCACGAGTACAGAGCTGAAAGAAGTCTTTCTAAGCCCTGCAAAGTTAATGAGATCCTGTGCCCTCTTTTCCATGGCTTTTCCAAAACATCATGAACATGTCTATATTTCTGCTCAGTTGTTAAAGTAGTACCAAAGAGGACTGGTTAAATTAATGTTTATTTCATAACTAAATACAGAATTCTATTTCCACTCAAAGGAAATATATATAAATATTTATTCTACTAATGAAGGCCAACAGATCTGACTGGGCACAGATCTTCAGAAACTAGGAACATAGAGTTTCTTCTGTTCTATGAGAATTTGGCTGGACCTCATGAGAATTTCTCTTTTGCCTGTACACTGTTCTTGGGGCAAGTCTCATGTCTTCTTTCAGTTTCCAACAAACAGAATTTATTTAGAAAAGGATGAAGCTACCAAGAATGTCTTACAAAAAATAACATAAAAGAGATTAAGGAAATGGCTTCTAAAATTTAAAATTGTACCTGTTATTTAAGCCTTTCTTTCTGACTAATGGTCCACAGATCTTCTGCCTTTCCATACAGCCTATAAAGCTCCTGCCATGAGGCCTCAGGACAAGTCCTGTCTATGAACTTTCCAGTATAGCTGCAAGTAGATGAAGGACTTTGAAGTATACATTTTTATAAAGTGCATTGTCTTTCTGGTCTTTGAGAAATAGGCTTTTGGTTGAGCTTACTGGAGACTGCTTTTAGAGTAGAGCTATAAAAAGAAATGGATAGAAAGTGGTAGAAGTTAAGCAGCTGTGATGCGCTCACAACAAAGTCTTCGATCAGTTCCAAAAGGATCTCTGGTTCCTTCTTTAGCCAACTCCTGAAGGAGCTCTGGGTGAGGCATACTTTCCATGTACAATTTCGTCAAAAGTGGTGGAGCATTTACAGCTCTTACGTGTATCAGCTGTTATGTGCAGCTACCTTAATAAGGTGGGTTGAACTTGGCTAAGGGGAATTTCTTCAGTTAACACTAACTATGAGAGAGTATGACTCAGCTTTAAGCTATAAATATTATTACTATCAGTGTCTTTTGCATTGAAGGAGAGAGTCTCTGGACTAGATCACAGTTCTCTGTTAGAGATACGGTAGATTCTTCTACCAACCAATTTAAAAAATGACGTTTCATAGTACCTGGTTTTAACATAGAGATTTCACATCTCTACCCACTTTTTTCATTTTGAGCTAGGATGTTGAGGAAACATCTTAATGGAAAAACAGGGTTCCAACTTCCAATGCTAAGATTGCAGGCATGCACCACTACATCTGGTTGAAAGGTAGAATTTTTAATGAATTCATCCAATGTTTAAGTAAGCGAACATTTTTACTTCTTGAAAAAGTATAGCATCTATATTAGGTGACACTAATAGAAGCATTTAAAATCATCATCTGTGCCTCTTTTCAGACTTCATACCCACTGGCCCTCTTCCTTTGCTCCTTATTTTATGAACAGGGACATTTGTCATCATTGACTGTTCTTTGGAGGTCTCATTACCTAGTTCACTTCACTTATTGAAATATTGAGGGAAATTTTTTTTTCACTTCTGGGCACCTTCTCTACTTCCTCTGAGCTAGAAAGGTACTCTTCTATTTCTTTGACTCTTGAAGAACAAATAATTCTTGAGAGACAGTAAGAGCAACAGTAGAAGGTGATGTGGCCTGCATGAGCTGGCGAGACCCAGAGTGTGCTTTGCTTCTAGATTCTCCAAATAAGAAATACACATCCCTGTGATGCTCCTGCCTTCCAAGAAGCATCTGACTTTGTCTCCTCAGTGCACCGCATTCAGGACCACTGGCTCCTATGTGGAAGGAGCAAGCTTGTCTTTTCAATCCTTGTCTCCTCACCCATGCAGCCAGAATAATTGAGAATATAGCCCTTCTATTCTTCATTACTTCTACATTGGAAAGTCAAGACAAAACGTTCTCTCAGCAGGGAAGTATATATTCTAAGACAGATGTCTCAGTATTGAAAAAAAATACACAGAATATTGGGTGGTCCTTGTGTGTGTGTGTGTGTGTAATGTATGAATTAGATACTACTGAGGCATTCTGTGTGTTTAGATGGGAGATGTAACTTACAAATATTGTTTGCACCTAAGTTGCTCATCCTAAAATAAAATTAGTGGTCTTTGTCTTTAAATGAGCCCAAGCCAATTAGGCTTCTAATCAAAGGTAGGGAAGCTGAGTGTCCATGATTGATAGGATCTATTTTTCAGGAAGACAGGCTCAGCATCTCTTTAGTAGGAAATGATGCATCTAGCTGAAAAATTTCTGTTCTGTTTTGTTGTCTGAGAAGACCGAGTGCAGCCTTCTACTTTTGAACCTGCAAAATAGCATAACTAATACTAAGCATCTGTGGTATCACAAAATCTAGGATTCTTCCAAAAGACTTCACTATGCATCGATGTCCAAGATAATTGTGTTTCTAGCCCTGCTGCTTTGTGCTCTGCCCTGTTTTTCCGTAGGATATTGTTCCTGTTGGGGAAAAATCTCCTTGCTTTTAGCACACATGTACAGGCTCTCTCTCCTCAGTGCTGATATCTGGTAAGAAATCTGCTGTATAAAACTCTGCTGCAGCCTCATTACTGAAAGTCCACTCAACATGGAGAACCGCAGTGCTGCAGGCGTGTTGGAAGTTGATAGCATGGATAATAGTAATGGTGAATCACAAAGCACTTTTTATTAAATGGCATTTCTTTGCCATTTGATGCCTGATACCTTTCTTAATCAGTTGTATGCTCACCCACCAATTTGGTCTTTCTCTCTAGGCCCTGGCACATTCTTTGTTGTTCAAATGGCAAATTAAGTTAAAGTCACCAGTTCTGTAGTAACCTTATTTATAATCCTACTTTCAGAGAGGAAGAACTCTTAGGTCTTAGCATATTTATCCTTTGATAGAGGTATTCAAAATCTCTGAGTCTTTCTAAGCAAGACTGAAGACAAATTTCCAGTCTGTGATTTCACAGGAATTCTTGAAAATTCAGGGATGCTGCTCTCTGAAATATCACATTGTGAACAGCGTATATTTCCTGGCCTTAAAAGCAGTGAACCACTGTTTCAGAGTCATTTTGACACGCAAATCATTGGAACCATTGTTTAATTCATATACCTGTCTGGCAGTTTAGCTGTCACAGTGAAAGATCCTGGTTAACTGCATGATCTACAGTAAAATGTTACTGCATCCACCAAATTGCTACATGGATTTTAGCTGAAAGCTTAATATATGGATAAGTCTGCGTACACAGTAATAGCTTCTCTTTTTGCCATGTTCTAACCCTGAATCATGCTAAAGATGCTCCAAACAAGCAACTTACTGAGTTGCACAGTAGTTTATAATGAAGTACATGGTAGGAAAATGTTGATGTTTTTTATTTGTAACTCATACAATTTTGTTCCTAAATACACATAGAGAATAACTGGGTATTTTGCAAATTTCCCAAATCATATTAATTATTTTAACTGATATAATCTTTTTTCTAGACACTTTCCATCAAGTTTTCAGGCAGAGCACTGTAGTGTGATGTCCAACTTCCAGTGCTGTTTTTCCACCTACATTTTGCCCCCCCACATCCAAAAGGCAGATTAAAATATTATTAAGTACTTATTATTTATTCACCTCTTCTTATGAGGAACTTACTAAATTATTCACTTCACACAAGTAGATTCAATTCTGAGGAATGAGTTTGGGTGGATTATCTTACTTCTAACAGAGAAATATGAAATTACCTTTAAAAATAGTACAGACAGATATCTTCTAATACAGAGAAAAAATTATGCATATTGAAAAATTTTAAAAATAAAATTAAGAGAAGCTCTTAAAACAAGTGTCTAGAAAGCAGACTGAAACATTAAAAATCTGTAATATCCATGTGTAAGAGACTCAAGATTAGAGACAGCAGGAACAGAGGTACCTGTGCTAAAAGACAAGCGCAAGTCACAGCAGCAGCCACACAGAGGAAGAGGAGCTCCTTCAGTGATTGCCTGGAGAGAAACCCTTTTTCCATTTTTATGTCCAATTCCATCTTTAATAATTCTACAGTAGAATACATCTGTTTCTCACTTCATAAGGGAAGAATTTCAACTCACTTTCAATGCATGTTTAGAGGGACAGATACTTTTAAGGAACTGCACATTGACTTAATGGAATCCACCTGACTCTGGTAGTCAAGATTTGGATACTAAAGGGAAAACTCAGGTCAGCAGTTTGCTCTGTGGAGGGACTCCTGAGCAAGCCTTATTGATATGCATGGCTGTACTACCTGTTATACAAACAACAATGGAAATGCTGTTTACTCTTAGGCCTATATTTCTCTTCCCCTCCTTCTTCCACCCTACAGTCTATTTGCTGATCTAAAATAATTTTATTCATAATTCAAGCATAACTTGTTATCTGGTCTCCATGAGCTCAGCAGTTTTCTAAGCAGAAATGTCAAAGAAGGGAAGAAGCCACTAGAAATAGGTATGTGTATTGTATGCATTTATATGTGCATATGTGTATAAAGAAATGATGAAATCAACATCCAGCAAAGAACTAGTAACTTCAGAGCATTTAGAAAATGAAAATGTTCTGTTTTATGCTGTTTGGCTGCTGAAATACACTTCATACACTTGCTAGTATTAAATCTACAATATCTCTACTTTTACTACTTCAATATGCTAAAAATTCATCCCAACTCCAAATAAAACCAAATAATCAAAGCATGAGATATACTTTTAATAAAAGAATGGCAGGAATAAAGTAAAAATATTGAAAATAGTAACCAAATTTTGTTAAAATATTGAGATGCCTTTGGGTATAGAATTAGATTGGAGGGCCAGAAAGTAGGGTTTTGCTCAAATTAATAAAACCATCAGTTTGTATTTTGTGAAAACTTGAACCCATTTCCCTTTTTGAAGTGATGAAGAGTTATTTCTTTTTAAAGATTACCTTCAAAATATGACTTCTTTTTTAATATGAAAAACCTATACTTTCACTTTCCCTGTAAATATAAAAGAAATAGAAAATGTGACATACTATTATAACCATAATAATTTTAAAATATATCTTGATTATATTTCACATCTCTTTTATTTTCAGTTTATATTTCTTTTAAATACATCTTCATACATAGTAATAGGTAACTGAATAATCTTCTTTAAAGTTACCTTAAAATTACCTTAAGTAGTATTTTTGTCATGTCTGTCATACTATCATCTGTATATTTGACTTTAATCAATTAAATGTAAAAAAATGGAATTCACACAAACATGAATATGCAGGGGGGAGAGAGAGAGAGACAGAAAGAGACAGAGAGACAGAAAGCGAGAAAGAAAGAATATTTGATCTCAATAAGTTAATAGTGTACAGATAACTTCGCTGTGTGGGAAATTAGGATCATATCTATGGGATGCATTTCACATACTTCATACTTACATGTTAAAGAACGTGCAATTCTATGTATGATGTGTTTTTCCTTATGTGACTGTTTAGTTATTTTTCTCTTGTTGCTGGGACAAAATACCCAACACCTTAAATAAAGGAAACAAAGATTTATTTAGGTCAGTTAGTGGAGGTGCCAGTCCATACTTGGCTGGCCTCACGGCAGAGTGGTCAGGGGAAGAGGGCAGCCGTGAATGGTGGCAGAAACAGCCAAGAGCAAAGGGGGTAAAGGGAGGAGTAGCAGCTGGCAGCTAGCAAGCTCCTCCTTCCTCCCAAAGGTGCATTCAGGCTCTCTGCCTCAGGGCGGGTGAGCACTCGTGGCCATGATCCCAGCACTGAATCATGAATTAATCACAGACTAGAAGCCTGCCATAAAGACTGCATGAGAGTGTGGGGGACAGCTAGACACAAACCTTAACGGTGACTCTTACAAACTATTTTTACTTTTGCCATAGTTTTCTAAAGCACAGAGTATTGTGTGTCCCCTTTATGGCTGAAGCCTGATGGAATAAAAACACAAATTCTGTAGTGTATCCACAGGACGGCATCTCTTCTCTGTTATTTCCATAGGAAGGATATCTGTCCTCACTGTCTGGTAACTGAGTCTGGATTTTCTTCCAGTAATTTGCTTCTTCCAGATGTCACACTGAGCACAAATCCAGTAAGACAGAAAAAAAACCAATCAAACTTTATTGTACAAACCCAAAGGATCTTTAGCTTTCATTGATCTAACCTTAATCCCCACTTACCTGATAATAGTGCCTTGACTTTCCTTTTGAGATTGTCCCTCCTGTAAAGAATATACCTTCGAGAGATGAGGAACAAATTTAGCGTTGTTTCTAACACTCATCAAATCACTCTCTACCTTCTGGGAATCAAAATTTCAAACAGAAAAACTGAAAGACCAGAAACACAGTTTGAAGTGGTGAATCCCTAGTCTCAGGCTGTTCTTTATTGCTGTCTAACCCTTATCACAAGTCAAATGCTTAAATACTTTTGAGTGAAACACTTTTGCTATTTGCTTTTACTTTGATCCTCAGCAATACAGTATATTTCTAGTTAGTTCTTTTGTTAGTTTTACTTAAAGAAGACATTCAGCTGTTGTTGTTGAACTTCTATGAATCCAAGGCCTGTAATGGGCACTTTTTTCCCTCTCCTGCTGAGGTCCCAAGCACAATAGTCTCTTCTCTATTTCTTACACATCCCTCACTGTCTCAGTGTCTAGCCATTTTTCCTGAAGTGCGTTTCCAGATCCTTCCCTCTCTATGTGCCTACCTGCTCCTTATCTTCTCCTCTCAGGCTTGTGTCCTTGGGAACCCCTCCCTATATCCCTTACCTTATCCTCTTACTCAAATAGAAGCTTTTTTCCTCTCTTCTAATTGTAAGCCACTTTTGTATACTTGAATCCTGGCCATGATACTGAGAATAACTGATTCCTTTGTTATCGCTTTCCTCCCATAAGAAGTATTTGCTGTAGAGGCCTACATCTTTCTGCCTTCAGGGCCCACCATATCTGCTTATACCAAAGATGATAAAACATTTGCAGAATAATTGATCCCAGGAGCCCATACTCATTCAAATAAGCACAACAATTCTTATATCAATTATAATAACGTAGAAAGTCTGAAAATCCATTCTTTTAATCTTGGGACACTTCTTCCAAATCACTGAAAGCTTAGTCTCAGTTTTCCACAGGGAATCAAAGAATAACTGATGTTTGGCCAAAGCACATAAGTCTAGATAACTGCCGTAAGTAGAAGCATCACATTTATTATCCAAACTGTGATGCTTCCGCAAGAGTTAGAGATCCGGGTGGCACCAGGTAACTGAAACAAACTGGTCTTGTTCTGGATGGTGTGGCTCACATAGTGATTTTTGTTATACTTACCTGATGAGCCAGAGAAAGACTGGGTGAGTTGAACACTTCTCTGATCGTTATTCTGATAGTTATAGTGTACCCTGAAGCCAATAGCTGTTTAATAGGCATTTTAGTGTGATTCTTGTTTTACTTTTATTTTACTTTAACATCTTTACTACTATCTTAAAAGATAGTAGTAAAACCCTTCTCCCCATCACCTTTTCTCTAGGCTTAACCTGTTACCAAAATTATTTTATGGATGCTTCTTAGACTGTATTTTTTGTTGTTTCAAGGTTATTCTATTATCAGTCCATAATATTACTTTATTACTCTTGTCATCCTGCATTTTTGCTAGTATAGAAAATTCTTCGGTTTTTCACAGGCATCTATTTTGTTTCATTTGGCTTGCAGCTCCATTTCGAGTGAGCTGAATAAAAATCTGTCTTGAAATTTAGTTCTGCTTAATCTGCTATTAATGCACATTTTAGAGGTCCTGAGGGTGCCTGTAGCCGTGAACTCTTTCTACCAAGCGCTTAAGTGAAACTGTTTTAAGCACCCTTTGCCCTCCAGCCTCCTCTATCTCTCGCTGCATTTTATATTCCTGCCCTAGTTTTGAATGGAGTCTGCGAAAAAATAGACATTCGACATTGACTTTACCCTCTGTCCAAATTCAGAGCTTGAAGAAATGTATCTGAGAGTATTCTGATGAACTTTCCTTGACATTTAAAATCTGCTAGACACTACACTATTCCCCAGAGAAGCTCTGCCACCGGGGCTAAAATCTAATTTGGCTGTCACAAAATGTAGAATAAATTTGGAGGCACACAAAGTAGAGATCCTTAAGTCTCTAGTTAGCAATCATATTGTCTACAAACAGCAATCATCCTTTCTCACGCATATAAAATAGAGCCCTGGAGGAAATATGTAATCCTTGAAGAAAATAAATGTAACTAGTCCAATACTATTAGGAGGTAGCAGAGAGTCTATAGAGGAGAAAAACGTCAGAGTGAGCCCCGGTGACAAGAAAAGGTTCCGTTCTCCTGGGGCTATTCCAGGGGCTAACGGCTCATTTATGTCTGTGATAAAGAGGAGATTTGATTTGCAACATCAGCAATGTGATATACGGCTGCTGCATACTGGAAACACAAGAGAACACTCAGAGCCGGGCCCAGAAATGATGCTCAGCAAAATGCGGTTTTGCCACTGAGGAAAAGCTTTCCCAACAAACTCTGAAAACAGCACAGGCTTGGGAAACATGGGGACTAACAAAGTAGTGGAGTCCAAACTTTCAAACTTCAATAATATTTTGAGAAAAGTTCAAATCCTATCATCCCTCTTTTATGAATTAGCAGTTTTTCTTAATTAGTAGGTTTTAAATCATATGAATTCCTGAGAATGATGGTTACTTCCTTGATTTTGATATAGCTGATATATATTCACCTCATTCATTAAGCTTTTGTAATTTCTTGTCAGACTAAGAGAATATAAGAACATGTGCATAACATTTGAAAGTTGTACAGCACCAAATTTGATGTCAACAAAGTTATACAACATCAATCCTCGCTAATGAATACTTCTGTAATATTTTCTAGTAAGTTTAACAATTTATGAAATTCTCATTTATTAAAACTTTCATCATCTTCTTTCTGGTCAGAATAGAAAAGGCCATTTGAACCCTGACTTGTTTTTGCTAAAACAAGTTAATAAAAAGTTAATTTTGAGCATAATGGTAGATCTCCTTAATTACATGACAAAAACGAATGTGAGAATAAATGGGTTGGATTTAGAATTCAGAACAATAAATTTAACACTTTTCATTCATATTTAAACTATGAATAATAGACTCAGCTCTTGGCTAAGTGCTTAGGGTTAAAATATGAGACAGGATTTCTACAACTAATAAGCCTAATTTTTTACTATGTACCAGGAAAAAGTAGTAATTTGCCAAATACAGTGAAAACTACATGTCAGAAAGAGATATTACATACTGGAAACAGTCTGTATTAAATAAGACATCGTTACAAAATAGTTTATGGAATGAACACACAATATAAAGAAAGCACAGCAGTTGAGACCATTTTCGTTGGAGGGAAATATCTATGGAGAAACAAATGAGCAAAACAGAAGTGTGTGTTCCTGGAAATACAAATAAATCAGTGTGGTTTTAACTACAGTGAGAGTATGTCTAAAAATTCATGATTTCCTGAAGAGGGGAGAAGGACCAGGCAGGTCCTCTATGCTAAGACAGGAATTTGACTTTGGGTCATTCACAGTGGAAAGCTACTTGTGAGCACCTGCAGGAAAGCAGTTCTCTTTGCTTTTTAATCTCTTGATTCTGAGTGAGCACTTCGCATATGAATGAGCCACCTACTTGTATTTTCTTTGTTGGTTGGTTTTTGTGGTATTTGTCTTTAGTACCTCAGTAAACAGAGAGTAGCAAGTGTTTCTCCCCAGATTAATACTAGTAGGAGCATTTCTTAAGTCAATCTATTGGACAGAAAAGTAAGAAATTTTAAACCTCAGAACAAGAAAAAATAAAAATTTACAAAAAGTTCTTCGTGAGATGTGGTAAGATTGTACCTTGAGGATACCAGCGACATGGCTGAAGGAGGGTGGGTTTGTGGTATAGGAAAGAAACACTGAAACAATATTTGATAATTTGCTGAAAATAGGGTTATGGAGAGAAAGGCAAGAAGACAGTAACACACGTTTTGACCTATGTAAATCACTGAAAATGTCACGAAATGGTGTAGTGAGAGCAGGGGCAAGCAGCGTTCTGAAGAGTGAAAAGTTCTGTTTACCTCATAAGTTGGAAGTGGTAGTACATCTATATGTGAACTTAAAATCAAGGTTGTATTTGGTCATCCTCAATGAAAATTAAAAACTAAGATTTATTTTTTAGCTTTTAAAAGTCCCTACTTGTATTCAAACATTCAAATATGCAAAAGGCAACGTGGCCACCTTGAACCCTAATTACACTTTATAATTTATCCTAGTAGCCTCTAGTATATGGAACTGGATTTCTGCTTGAGAGACCAACAAGTTTTTCTGAAAACTAGCAAATAAACTCACCAGGTCAAGAAATGTAGACTCTGTCCCTTGATAAATAATTAACCAGTTTCTAAAAATTATGCTAAAATAATTACATAATTCTGTGCACTGACTTATGGCTGGAACATTTACTTTAAGCCACTCAAGCTACCTACTTTAGGAGTTCATCTTTTCAGTGTCGCATGTGCTCTGTGGATGACATCTCTCTGTACCTCTATGGTTTGAACTGCTTTATGATTTCAGTGCAGGAACAGGTCTATAAACAACCTTAGAGGTCTTCTGTCAAGAGTTTGAAACACTGTGAGAATTCAAACAGAGAATTAGGATAGAACACAAAAGGTTCAATGAAAGGACTAGAAGACAAAGTCTACCACAAATGTTGAGTACTTTGAACAGACAAGAGTGACTGCAGACAACTTAGAAGTACACTGCTAGAAGATCAAAACTGTTTCTTCAGACAATATCCCAAAGAGAAGCCACCATTAAAGCAATGGCAATTATTTTCTTTACTTTTACAAAAATGTGCTAGGGTTCTTTCTTTCTTGTACTCACACAATACCACATTAAAAACATTAGTCACACTTTATGGAGGCATTTATGGATAAAATATAGAGAAATTATTCTAATTTATATAGACATTTATAGCTAGAAACAAAAATGTGCTAAGTTACTACAGAATTCAGCATTACACAATTCAGAGCTGCATTATTTAAATTTCCATTACAGTTTTCAATAAACATGAATTTTTGCATGTGAAAAGACTTTCAATCAGTGGTATTTATGTTTTATTTTCATACGTTTGTCTGAGAAATAGCATAATAAACTAAGATCTTAAAATTTCTATGAATAACAATTCAAGTTTGTGTTCTCTACCAGAATAGTAATAATCATGTCAGTGACAACAAGAACAACAAAAAGAATTTGAGAGGATTTGGCAATAAACTTACTACAATAAGCTTGTTGTATTTAAGAAAAATACTTCTGTGATCCAGAGTCCTATTTTTGTCTAAGTACTAAATATTTGGAAAAGAACATAATATTAGCTTTGTGTCTTGCAGATTTGTAAATATGCCTTTAATAAAATGTGTTCATACAACTAGTTATAAAGAGCAAAGGTCTTATCTTAGATTTTTATCTTTCTATAGCTTTTAAAATTTTATTTATCCATGAAATAAGAATTCTGTTTGCTTATTATTTGTGGAATTTTCCAACTTACCTGTACATATGATGGATATTATGATAACTTCTCATAGAGAAATGCTCATTGTACACTATTTTAAGATTTAAAAGAAATCATAGGACCTCCTAAAATCTATCCCTGGATACTAAATCAGTAAGTTTTGAATTTACAGATTTTTGTTTGTGGAGGTAAACTCTCCTCATTAGCCTGTTTCTTCCATCTCCATCAATTTTAAACACCTCACAGAGAATAATCTCATCAAAATTATAGAAAGGCGAGGTTTTTACACGCTCTGTAAACCAAGAAGAAAGTTCAGATTTTATTTCTAATACAATATGGAAAAACATGGACAGGTTCTAAGTGAAGAGATCAAATGATGAATAAAAAATATACCATTTTGAAAAGATCACCCTGGCTTCAGATGGAGAAAAGATGTAAGGAGAGTAAATGTTAAAAAGAGGGAAAAGTCTCAAGCCTGAACTCATCTTGGTCAAGAGCAAATGACAATGCCTTATTGAAAACCAGGGTAAGTGGAAAATAAAAGTGAAATAATTGATATATAATCAATAAGCAGTTGAAAAGATTCACTAAGCACTAAAATATAGGGGCAAGGAAAAATTCTACATTAATACATTGAGTGGATCACTCATGGATGTCTGTGTTAAAAATTAAAGTAAGATCTTAGAAACTGTAATATTAAATTTATGTCTCACATATTCAAGTTTAAATATTCGGTAAGTGGTTGAAATATCAGTGTCATATCTGCAGAGGAGTCAGGAATAAATTCACCTTTTATTCTAAAAGGCAGAAAACTTTTCATAGAGGATTTAAATGTTAAAACTAACACATCTCCTGTACAATTTTCCTTCCAAATTCATAATATAGCCATTTTCTATACTAATGAATACAACCACGCAATACAGCCTTAATAACTCCTTAATATTCAGCCAACTGAATGCACAAAGTACTCTTTTCTGATACTTTTCTTTCAAAAATATGGAGAATATATATATTTTAAACTATTACAAGAAATAATTTAAAAACTAAATTTATTTATTTATATTTTAGGGACGGGTCTACAGGGTGTTTAGGATCTCACTACTAGATTGGACTCATAGTGATCTGCCTGTTTACAGCGTCCCAAAAGCTGGGATTATAGGTGGGAGCCACCATGCCCAGTCTCAATTGCTATCTCAGTGTGCCCCAGAAGTGGGGCTGGCATGGCAGGCCAGGGGATCAAACCCCCAGCCCCTGTGCCTGCTTGCATGTGCTTTAATCCACTGAACTATTTGGCCTGCCCTAAATAAAGTTTTAAAGCAAAGCATTGCTTATAGCTAGGTTAATTTTTGAAGCTTACTTCTATATTACATATTTCTTCCTCTACATTAAAGCCACTAAAGAGACAAACAAAAGACTAATGGTATTTGGGATAAAATGTATTACATTCACAAACTTCTCTACCCTACTTAACTTTCTACCCTGGCTGTTCCAAGAATTCAAAACCTCACAGTCCGGGCGCGGTGGCGCGCGCCTGTAATCCCAGCACTAGGGAGGCAGAAAGCAGGAGGATCACTGTGAATGTGGGCTGCATAGTGAGACCCTGTGTACAAAAAAAAAAAAAAAAGAAAAACCTCAAAACCTCACATTCTGCTTTCTATGTAGGAAAATAATCTAAATACCTTAGCAAGACAAATAGAATATTCGCAATAATTGTGTCTCATGTTCTGTGTGGTCTAGATGGTTTTTGATACACTTGGTAGATATCGACATAAAATATGCATCTGTTTCAAAGTAGCTTTATATAATTTTATTTTTTGATTCTGAGTGTTCATTCATTTAACTAAATTTCATACTTTCTCAACTTACACACTTTTATCCTTATTATATATTTTTGTATACTATGCCACTTTAAGAAATATACTTCTAAGGGCCTGTGAGATAGCTCAGTGGACAAAGCATCTGCCTAGGCAAGCACAGGGATGTGTGCGATTTCACTGTAACCCATGCTGTCCTGTCCCACCCCAGTGAGCGATGAGCTGGCAACTGAGGCTGGGCACGGGGTCCCATGGCTGTAATACCAGCACTGGGGAGGCTGAAACAGGACGACCACTACGAGTGCAAGCTGCATAGTGAGACCATGTGCCAAACACATTTAAAATGATAATAAATAAATAAATAAATAAATAATATAGCTCTAATTTTATTTAAATATAGTTGCATAGACTTATTATATGATATTTTCCAATTCAATTTCTAGTACATGGAAATCTCTTCTTTAAAATAAATAGTGTGATTAAAGGATTGTTAGTGAAAAGTTTAAAATTTCAAAATATATACAAATGTGAAAGGTAACAGTATTTCACCAACCAAAATACTGAGAATAACAAGGGTGATTTATTTAGCAGCTCTAATGACTGTAAAACTTTATTTATTAGTTAAGTAGATATCTATTCTTAGACGTAAATCTACCTTTGTTAGATTCTTAGACATAAATCTACCTGTGGTAGAAATAATAGTAGTTTCTCAGAGATATCCACATTTTAATCTTCTAAACAAAAAATGGGGTATGATGAAAGACCATTTTGTATCTCTGCATACAAAATAGGACAGATATATAGCTACTTTCTCTTAATTCAGTGAGAAGAAAGCTTTATATTAATAGTGTTTGCACAGGATATCATGTCTGCATCTTGTACTATGAGTAGCTACTACAAAGAAAAGAATATGCAATATGTTAATTATTGTAACTGTCCTACTAACCTGTTTTGAAACTATATCATTGCTATTTGTTTCTCAATAAAATTAATTGTTTAAAAAAGCCTGTAAATGTTATTCCTCAGGGCATAAGAACTATAAGATGTGATTTAGTTAAAAATATTGAAATGTAGAGATTATTCCAGATTCCATAGGTAGTCTCTGCAGAATCACAAGGGTCCTCATAATTGGAAGGCAGCAGTGGCAGAGAGGAGAGTTAGGGAAGCGATTCAAGAATGGAAGCAGAAGGATGGGCACTGATGCACTGGCCAGGACTGCAACGAGCCATTAAGCAGAAACTGCAGGCAGCTTTTAGGGGCTACAGAGCACAGGGAAATGGATCGTTTCTTCAGAGCCTCCATAAGGAATCTTCCTGACAAATTTGGCTCTTGGCCCACTGAGATTGATTTTGACATCCTTTTTTTTTTCTTTTTGTATTTTAGGGAAGGATCTGCAGGGTGCTCTAGTCTCACTACTAGATCAGACTCATTGTGAGCCACCTGTTTACAGCCTACCTAGAGCTGGGATTACAGGTTTGTGCCACCACACCGAGTCTCAATTGTCATCTCAGCATGCTCCGGGGGTGGGGCCAGCATGCAGGCAGGGGGACAGAAACCCCAGCCCTTGCTGATTTTGACTTTTGAACAAAACTGTAAGAAAATAAATCTATGTTGTTTAGGTTACTAAATCTGTGGTATTTTTGACATAGTATAATAGTAAAAATAAGACATTAACACATTGCCTCAGTATAACATAATAGGGATATATATATATATATTATATATTATGTTATATATCTATATATGTAATATATGTTTATATATATTATATAATATATGTTAATATATATTATATATAGATATATGTTATATATCTATATATATAATATATGTTTATATACAGACCCTGTAATGTATGAGAGAGACAGAGAGATTGATTAATTGATTACAATTATAAGAAATTCCAAAAGTGAAACAAATTAAATCACAAACCATTTGTGTATGTGCATAATTTGTATGACATGAATACCTTAGAGATTGAAAACAAGCTCAACAAGGGAATGGGCTTTGAATATATTTTATAAATAGTCTAACAAACATGAGGGAAAGCATTCTGAGGCAAGTTACATAGCTTAATTAAAAGGCTCAAGGAAATGTATAGAATGTATGCAGGGAAAGATACTATTAGAGATAGATGACATATAAAAGTGTGTGTGTGTGTGTATGTGTGTGTGTGTATTTAGGGTAAGTCTACTTGAATCTGAAATAAGATTAAGTTACAAAAAGGTTTCAAAGGACTTTGTATAATATGTGATAGGGAAATTGTACATTATTAGGGGTGAATAAAAAATGATTACATTTTAAAGTTTTATATCTACCTTTGACAAAGTCTTGTGTATAGTTTTAAAAATGGAAACCCTAATTCTTCCTATCACAGAATTTTGTTTCTGGGACTCAACCATTTCTGCATTTATCTACTTCCATTATTATTTAATAGAGTAATTTTAAGTATTTTACATTTGCTGTTAAGTTATAATTTTCAAGGTAAATTTTCATAAAAAAGACTGTAAAGAGTAAGTTCTTTTAAATATGTTTATATGCATACTCCCCCTATAATTAGCTTTCATAATTCATACCCTTGTTTGACTGTGCATATTTATCACATAAGGTATGATCATTTGGTGCTGGGGAGATGGCTCAGTAGAGTAAGTGCTTCCCTGGCAAGTGCAAAGGGCCTGAGTTCAATCCCCGGTTCTGCAAAAATAAAAAAAAGAAGTATGATCATTTAATATCTATATATGATGTACAATGTCTAAATCTGATGTGCTCGCTTTTTATCTTCTTTAACGTTCTCTTCTGTACGTACAGCAGTCTACAATGCCACCTGCGATGACACAAGTTTTGCCACATAGGCTAGGAACATTCTTAGAAGACAGCAGTGTAGAAAAGGAAAAAAAAAAGGATCTAGATCACTGAATACCCTCAGGAGGTACATATCATTCTAAAAAGCTGGACTTCTCACTTCTGACTGTTGCATGAGAAAAAGACAATCCTAGCTTATTTAAACTGCATTATGTATTCCTTTAGCTGAAGAAACTTGTACTGAGTATTATGAGCAATATCACTAGCCATACTGCTTTTGTTTCCTTCCTACCTTCTTTCCTTCCATCCATCTTCCTGTCTTTCTTTTCTGTTGGGAATTGAACTCAGGTCCTCTTGCAGGCTGAGCATTGCTCTGCCACTGGCTCATATGCCCCACTCACATCCTTCTGCGATATTTTGGGGTTTTCTGTGCAGGTCTCCAGATAGTCTCTTGTTTCTGCTTTTCCTCTTAGACCCTGAACTTTATGAATATATGCATAATATATTTAACACAGACACACACACACACAGACACACACACAGGCACACAACCCAAGTGTGAAGGAATAGGGTGCACTGAATTGTATAGGACTGTGTACGCACGGGCCGTGAGTTATTTTGTGAAAAGAGGTTTTCTTCACCAAGGCCTGCTAAATCTCTAGGGATGATCAAGCTGTACTTCATCATCCTGGCATGTGCTCATAGCACCCACACTTTTCTAAAACTATTGTATTTTTAATAAATGTATATTCATCACTCAGTTTTAGTGACCTTGGATGCACACATATTTATTGTTCATTTCTACTGGATGCAAAGTTTAAAAGAGACACCTGTTTCAAGGGAGAAAGAATGTTAACTCAAGCTTGGACTGAGGCCAAGTTTCACAAATGGCAAACTTGCTGCCAGCAGTTTTAACAAAAGAAAGCACATCCTAGCTCATGAGAGAACTGCCACATCTATCTTTAGTGTGAACACTCAGAGGCTGTTTTGTCTATAGATATAGTAGCTGGGGAAAAAAGGAGGACAATCTCGGAAAAAAACCAAGGTGCAGAATGGTATGGGAAGTCACGAGTCACATCAAACGAATATTTACAATATAGTTTCAGAGGTTGAGGCAACGTGCAAAAATCTAAATTACACTAACCACAGGAAAATCTTCAGTAGTCATAAAGTATGCTTATTTAAGGTGTGAAAAGCCACATGCAATTTGATGCCTCTAAAGAGACAAGAATAAGATAAGACATTAAAGTCCACAAAGCATGAAGCAAAAATATACTTTAGATTCAACAGACTTAAAGCACTGGCACGGACCAAGTGATTAAAATAATGAAAGTTGAGCAATTGAGACATAAAGGTGAAGGTGAATGCTCTCAGCAAAAGCAGAATAGCAAGCACTTTCACAGTCACAGATGCATAGCTGGCTCTGTCCTGGGAGAGAAGTGCGAGGGGCCAAGATTTCACCCAGGGCGGCCTGGCAACCGCTCTTCTAGGTAGGGCAGTATATAAGTTAATCCCTTCGGCAAGCATTTGTAGCTAATAATTTAATTAGCAAAGGCAGTGTAGCATGAATCATCCTGTGCAGTAGTAACATATTAATGAGGGTTTTGAAATTCTAACCTCCAATCCACCACATATTGAAGACCGTTCCTCAAGTCATAGTAAGCCAGCAAACAGTAGGGAAGAAAAATAGTAATATAGAAAACTTTCTCCTTGGCAGTCTGGTTCTGTGGTGTTTCAAGAAGAATTTACAAATTAATTTTTTCATCTCTGATTGTATTGCATAGGTCATATTATCTGACTTAGATTGTGAACACTGGATGTGATATTTTAATCAAATTCGATGAGCTCTAGGAACCCTCTACAGATTTTGCCAACATAACTATCGTGAAGGAAAAGCATGTTGGGTGCCTTGCAATGGCCAATAGTGCCTCTCTTATTAGCTTGCTAGAAGGCTGTTTCTTGATAGCAAGAGATGTGTGGTTTGCACTTTGAGGCTGTGTTCTGGGCCTCCAGGACTTCTGCTGAAGCCTTTCGCTTCCTATTTAATAACAGACATTTGTGTTTCAGATGCTTCTGAAAGTCAAGATTCACCGAAGGCAGATCACCCTGCACATTACATACTTTCTAATAACTTTCTTCCTGGCAAAATGCTAAATTGTGGTGTTGAATCTTGACTTTCAAAATAATGTGAGAAAACTTTAGTGTTGTGTCATAGTTTAACAAAGATGTATGGGAAAAAAATGAAAACATCCCAAATACTTGTTTTGCTCCTTCTAAGAAAGAAATGAAATTTAGTGATATTTTAGTTTTTGCAAATTAAAACAATAATTCCCCCACTTCTTTTCCGGTTACTACTGTGAGAATGATGTTTTTGCATTTTCTAAGAGTGTATCTGAATTTAGAAATTGGTTCTGTAAGACATTTGTGAGCTGATTAGGAACAAGGTCAAAGATGTTAAATGCCTGGAGGAAAATGTTAGTCAAAGGGAAATGGGGCCACCATTAGAATAACAGAGATAGTTATTTTAAACCCAAAAAAGCATAACATCTCCTAGGAAAACTTATTATTATTATTTATTTTTTCAGAACCAGGGATTGAACTCAGACCCTTGTGCTTGCCAGGGAAACACTTATTCCACTGAGCCAACTCCCCGGCGCCAGGAAAACTTATTAAACTTTCTATGGACAAGAAATATATATGTGTGTGAGTGTGTTTCCTTATTCCTAACTCCATGCTTAAATAGGATGTAAATCATAAGAACTAACTCTCCTGGCTTTAATTTTTGCTTGCTATCAAAGTATGAATATAAAAAAAGAAGTCGTCTTCTCTCATTGCTGGGACAAATACCTGATATACAAAATGAAGGCAGGTAATATTTATTTAGCTCACAGTTACTGGATGTTTAAATCCATACCCAGCTGGCTCCCAGGCAGAGTGACTCATGGGAGAGACCAACCTTTCATGGTGGTGACAAAGAGCAAGAGAGCAAAGGGAAAAGTAGCAGCAACAATAGCAACATTCAGACCTCAGGTTGGGTGCAGTTCTCACACCTTTAATCCCAGCAGCTCTCATATTCTTAACCCCAGTGGCTCTTGAGTTAATCACAAACTGTAGAAATCTCCCCTATTACTGCATGAGACTTTGGGGAGACAAACAGACACAAATCATAACAGCTTGCTACCAATGTATGAACATAAATTAAAGAAAAAACATAGAGGAAAACTGTGCATTGATTTTTCAAGTAGTCATTTGGATAAAAAAAAAAAGCTTGTCAACTGACTTTTTGAAATTGTAAAGTCAAAATAAAATGCTTCTCAAAGTTGCATCCAACCATTTTACTATATCAGTAAAGTACACTATGAATAATCCCTGCACCCGTAGCATCTGTATCACTTAAGGCAAGAGTTGAAATAGAAATTACTGGCATCTTCCTCAGATGTAAAGATTCAGAAACTTTTTTAAGGCCCAGAACAGTGAAGCTTTCAAATAATTCCAATGTATTTTAAAGTTGGAGAAATTATAACAAACATCTGTTTTTCTTGCATTTCCTCTGGAAACTATTATGCATTTAATAATATTGTTATGCTAGAGAAATAAATTTATGTTTAAAATATAACTTAAATAGTATTATTTTTCTATTAGCGAACTATTTTCAGTTCATAGTTACTACTTATCAACCAGAAAATACAAAAAAAATAAAAGGAAACTACACTCAGAGCTAACCCACAAACAACATTTTGTTAAACAATTTTCTAGATGCATCTCTAGATGCACATATAGACGTATAATCTTGACTCATAGTTCTCTATGGAAAAGCATTTTATTTTTTTTTCCGAAAATATGATTGTATTCTTATTGATTGAACTTTTTCCAGGTTATGAAAAAAGTAAGGAAGTCTCAAAATCTCATTGTCACATAAGATGAATACTGTGTGTGTGTGTGTGTGTGTGTGTGTGTGTGCGCTTGTGTGTGCGTGTGCGCATGCGCACACGCGCTCGCGCTTCACAACGGGGCTGCTAATTCTCCATGGCTGTGTTTTCTATGTAATGTAAGTACTTATATTGAGACTTAGGCTGAATTGTCAACCCTTCTCTGGACTTTGTTATTTTCATAGCCACACACAGATTTATACAGCCAGCTCAAAGCTTTTCCCAGAGGTAGTTCGCATCAATTCCAACCCCATATCACCAACAAGAGCAAGGTTCAGAATGTGGCTGACATTGTAACCAGACACTAACGTATCCCCTCTGACAGAATAGGGAATTAAGTCCCAGGGCCTTGGGTGAGAACTCTCAGAAGGAGAAAGCTGGTGCTTAGGAACACTACCACAGTCTATCAGAAGTGTTTTCCCTTTTCCTTTTTTTTTTTTTTTTCTTTGCTTTTGTTTTTGGCAGATACTATTGCTACTCTCTGTAGTACAGTAAATGCGTGTGTTAGCTCAGTTTCTTCTCTGCCCTATTTTCCTTCCCTTGGGATTTACACTGTGGCTTTTTCCAAGGACTGAATCACTTTCTCTACTTGACCATCAAATCACTGGTACTAGGATGAAATCCAAAATCTTCAGCAGGGACTGTAAGTGATCTAATCCCAATCTGAATTTTCTGCTCAAATTTTCCAAGAGCAAACATATGCATCTCTGTCCTTTTTGGTTAAACAAGAGGAGATACACTACTTTTGGTTAAGACATTTCTATAACATGGATACTATTAATATGAAGCCCAGGTCTAAGATATTCAATGAACTTGATTAGCTAGTAATGCTATGTCTCTCACTACCATCTTTGAACATTAATTTTGGCAAAACTGTCTGTCAGCACCAGGAAATAAAGAGACTAAAGGGTTTTATTCTGTTGGTCAAGTGATACATAAATCAAATCCTAGCCTCAATGTCTCTAACCAACCTTTTTCTATGTGCTAATTTTATGATTTCTGTAAGACTGAGGTTGATCGCAAAATGGCTCTTTCCTTTTTCTATTTACTATAGAATCTTTATTATTCCTGGGGTCACTTCAACAAATATAAGACAATAAGAAATTGGAAAGCCCTCTAAATATAAGTTTCCGTGCTGGCCCCAATCTAGGAACACACTGAGGTTGAGTGTGGTGACGCACACATGTAATCCCATCGCCTGGGAAGGTAAAAACAGGAGGATCACTACAAATCCAATCTGTGTAGTGAGACCCTATAAATTCTGTATTAAATACATTAAAAAAAATAAAGATAGGTTTCAGAGATCCCAAGAAACTTGGTACTGAGAGTCCTTATTTTAGTCATGCTATCACCCTTTATTATGGAAGCCAAAAGCTGAGCAGGATTTTGAGATGGCATGCCTCATGTAAAAATAAAGGTGTTGGAAAAGTGGAGCAACATTCCTACTAATTAATTTGTTCTGAAATAATATTCCTGTGTGCCTTTCTATATCTAATATTTCTTCACTTAATTTGTAGGCATTGCAAATCATATAGTTTTGTGTTTGTTACACATAAGTTAATTTTTCCATTTATCATAATTAACAGTTGGTATCCTAATATAACTTTAAGTTTGAAATTAAAAGCTATTTCTCTAGATATATAAATTCAACACTCAGGCCCAGATAGTTGGCATTCCAGGAGTACCAGGTATATGAGTGTCCCCATGCACATGTGCGCTATCAAGGCCAATAGCCTTGACAGTGAAGCACCAGAAAACTTGCCTTGAAATGACAAATATAAGGGCACGTTGATCTAATGGAGCCTAGTTTGGAAGTCAGGTCGTCCCAGGCCACAGCTCTACTCTGCTGCTTCTGCCGCTTTCCCCTTATTGGTATGTGGGCTGTATCTTGCTGTATTATTTTGTTTCTTCACACTGTCTTTTCTCATAGTCATAAGATGGCTGTAAGCAGAATATAAGGCGATAAACTTGCCTGTTGTCTTTCCAAGTGAGTAAGACAGAACTATGTCTTCAAAACCTTATAATAAAGTACTTTTCCATTCTGTTCTATCACAATTGGGTGAAGTGTTCACATCAGCAACAATTATCAGAAAACAATAAGCATTGGTGAGTGTACACTGAAACACCTTAACCAGTCCTTCTAAGAGGACCTGGATGTTGTGACAGATTCAGAATGAACACAAGGCCAATCTGGAGTTGGACATTTTCTTTCTCCAAGTCTCATGGGCTGCTTGGGAGTAAGTGCGGCTCCTGGAGAATATTGGGGTTTTAGGGTAGATATGTTGTGGTGAAAGCAATAAGCAGGGTCTTCTAAGAGAAAATATGTCTCATCTGAGACCACCCAGATAAGAAGCAGATGAAAGAATTACTTGTGAGATGGAAAATCGGTGAGAATGTAGCTGCAGGCTCAGCCTCTGTGCTGGCGTAATTCTGGAGTCCTCATTGTGATCCATTGCTCAGCTCCTTAGTGAGCTTGGCCACATTGCTCTTCTGTATGATGGGGACCCAGAGCTGTTTACAACACAGGGCTTTCTTTTCTTCTATTATAAAAATGAGATAATGCAATACCCTGGCAGTAAAGCTTGACTTTATTTGGCTTATTATTTTAGGAACATTACTGGAATAAATTGTCTCTTGATTGTCTTCTATTAAATTTCTTAGAACACTGTAACTAGCTCCTCTGGTTAATTGTACTCTTTTCTATCTATGGAACATATTTTTTTTCTCAGTTATGTAAGTTCTAAATATTTTTAATCTTATATTTGTCCTCTTGTTTAAAGTGATAAACTCTTTGTGTGACACTCTGTCATATGTGTTTCAGGCTTGTCACCTTGCTTTTTAATAATTCATCTTGTTCTCATTTATCTAGCGCTGTGATATTCTCAGTTCATTCTCTGTGTTACTTACCTAGTTTTGTGTGTTGTTAGTTTTACTCTTTGCTCCTAGCATATTTTTTGGCTGAGAAATGGTACTGTGTTGCTCTTCTATATCTTTTTTTATGCTTCTTTAAATTTCTTTGTATTGTCTTAGCATTTCACTGTTGGAAGTTCAGTTCATTAAATCAATGTTCTTTATTAGTTCATGACACAGCAACATCACTGAATATTCTTGTTTTTGGATTTTCGAGGCAAACACATTTCTCAAATGGGTTCTTTGTTTTATACATATAGCTTCTTTTCTTATTGATTGATCATTTTATATTCCTCATTAAATTATTCTGTTATTTTCTACTTATATGTTTAACTTTGAGGATAATAAGGATGTATTGTTGGCTTCTAAGTACCATAAATAAATTATTTTTTGTTTTACTTTGCTGAGTAATTTCTAAAATATACTTTTCAAAGTGGAGATTAAGGGCTATATGTGCACATCATTGTCTTCTTTTCTTTTTCTCTCTTTTACTTTTCCTCTTTCTCTTCTATTTCCTTTCCTTTTCCACTATTTTTTTTCCTTTTCATTCAGTACCAGGCAGTAATTACACTATCTAATCTGATGAGTTTTACTTTCTTAAGATTTTCCAGTAACATTCAGAGCAATATTACTTGGTCATTATATTTTACATTACTAAGGACATATTAATGTTTCTAATATTCATCTTATTCTAACTTTTATTGTATGACTCTTCTGAACTTCTCAGTTTAACACCATGAACTACACTCTAGAGCAGTAAGGGCATGTCCTCTGCACATGAAGTTGTAGAACTGCTGAACTACTAAATTAAGTTTGTAGACTTTGCAAGTTGATGCAATGGATCAACCATTACAGATCATCTATGAAATGATGTCATTTATAACCTCTCTTCATTTTCTTTGTCTCTGCCTCTCACTGGAAGATACCGTGACAAATCTAACAGGAAATTAGAACATTTTCTAGAAAAATCGATTACGCAAGAGAATAAACAGGTATTAAGTTATATAATGCATTGATAAAATATCTGGGTATCTATTAAGTAACAAAAAAGTTAACAAGATTAAATTTCACGTGAAGAATTCTCCAAAGCATCAGTCTTAAATATCTATCTATCTATCTATCTATCTATCTATCTATCTATCTATCTATCTATCTATCTACCTATCTCTGAACATCTGAGAAAAACTTTCAAATAAAAGGAAAAATTGCCAAAGAAATAAATGACAGAGCTGGGAATAGCACTGCATAACTGTAGTCCCAGTGCTAATGCAGGAGGAACACAGGTTCAAAACCAACCTGGACAATTTAGTGGCTCAGCAAGATCCTATCTCAAAATAAAAAATCAAAGAAATGGCTGAGGATGTAGCTCAGTGTGAATGCTCTGGTTTTAGTCTTCTTGCAGGAAAGAAGCAAGGAAGAAAAGAGGAGCAGGGCGGGGCAGAAAGTAAAAGAGGCTCAACAGCTACAGCATTTGTCAGACTGGGTGGTAGCTGCATAGGATTCAATCAATCTTCTTTAACTTGCATATTGATAATACACTCAAGTGTGTCTTTCATATTTTTAACATTGAGAAATATGTTTGCAAACCATTTGGAGACAAGAAGAAAGGAAAGAGGTCAGCATTCATGCATTACTTTTTCTGTGTTAGTAGAACAGTGTTTCCAGCTCAGGGTTACTAGGCAGTGAGGCTGCAGAAAAGAAGCTGCTTTGTCTTCTGTGATGGAGCAGGGGGAGAGAAGAGTATTGGGTCTGGCACTGCGAGTGCTGGGTAACAGTGTCAGCTCCAAGGGCCCCTCCAATTTGCAGTTCACTTGCACAGTGAGTTTGAAGCCTGCAATCAAGCAAAACAGACTTCCTAACTCCTCCTGTATTCCTGTAAACTAGATAGTAGATCAGGTCCTCATCAGTGTTTCTTAGTGTCTGCAATATGTGTGTTAGCTTGCCGACGCCATAGACAATAGAAAAAATACTGAATTTACAGAGAGGAAAGGGTTATTTGGCTCAAATCTTGGAGGCCTCAGGCCACGGGTGGTTGTCTTCATTGCTCTTAGGCCTTTGGTAGGTTGCACAGCATGATGGCAGCACTGAGAGGAGCAAATTCGCCTTGCTCAGGTCTGTATAAGAAAGGAAGGAAGGAGAGAAGTCTACATCCAATAGCCTCCTTCAAGGCGTGCCCCAGTAATGAGAAGATCCCCTGCCAGGACTTACCTCTTTCAACCACCTTCAGACAGCACAAGTTCAGTTGGAAAGGGAGCTTTGGACACACGGACTTTTAGGGCAATGTTCAAGATCCAAATGCTATATACTCAGCCATGAGAGCCACTTCTCCTGTGGAAAAGGGCACCCAGCCCTCACAAGCCACTGCGTACTTCAGAGTCCATGGAATCTGCCCAGTCTAATCTGTACTTTGTATTTGACTTTGAGTCTGCTTTATTTGTAATACAGTCATCCCTCTCCATTTTGCAGAATCACTGTTTCATAGGTTTCCAAAAAATACTAATTAAACTATTTATCATGGATTTTTTGGTATCGTGGGATTTTGTAGTGCCGTGAAGTATACGTATGTTGCTGAAATTACATACGTTTATGGGTTTAGAAAATGTTTAAGAACATTAGCAGTGTTTTTAAAAATTTGGAAAGGTTTGTACAGGAGTGTGGAAAGGGTTTATAAAGCCTTAAAATATATATCAATAATAAAATGAATATAATATCACAGCTTTGCTGATTTTCTCTTATTGTGGGGGTGTCCGGAACATAACCTTTGTGATATGAGAGGACAATGGTATTGCATTTTAAAAATGCGTTTTAGAATATTTTCTGTTATGCTTTACGGTAATTTCTCTATATTATGATTTCCACTCTAGTTCAAGGTCTGTAAAATCAGTCGTTTTTTTTTTCTTTTCTGCTTATCTCTGCTAAAATTCATTTTCATTTACTTGGCCTATAGTAAATTATTTGTTTGCTTCACAATTTTTTCAATCATAAGCAGGTTAATCAAACTTTTCTTTTATATTTCCAGAAACTTCTTTGGAAAGTCAGGGAAATAATGGATTATTTGTAATATTTCTATGAACACTAAGGTTAAATTTACATATTTAGGTTTTTTATTCCTATTTTTTTTTCTTTCAAAAATATAAGACACCTATCCTTGCATAATAACAAGCCCTTGAGTTACTGAAGAGACTCTTCATGAAAGTAGGCGATTCATGAAAGCTGGTGTCAGTTTGATTCATCTTTTTCTGCTGGGTCTTGGGGTGGTTTTGCTTTATCAAATGGATGGATGCCTGCTGAACAGGGTTTCGTGGAGTTCTCTACTGACAGAGAAGTCAGTGACATTATGTAGCGACAGTGTCTATAGACGATAAATAATGCCAGGCTCCGTGATGCCTTTGTGTCTTTTCTGAACAGA
>PVKA01003419.1:0-110117 GCA_004027165.1 Ctenomys sociabilis
AAAATGCTCCACATCGCTAGCCATTCGTGAAATGCAAATAAAAACAACACTGAGATACCATCTCACTCCAGAAAGAATGGCTATCATAAGGAAATCAACCAACAACAAATGTTGGAGAGGTTGTGGGGAAAAGGGAGCACTTCTCCACTGCTGGTGGGAATGTAGACTGGTACAACCATTGTGGAGGTCAGTATGGAGACTCCTCAAAAAAGTTGGACTAGAAATCCCATTCAAGCCAGCTATCCCCCTACTGGGAATTTTCCCAAAGGATTTGTATTTTTTAATATTTCATTGCATTGCTTTTAAAATTAAGATGATCTAAATCAAAGACATAGTTGTGTCATAATCGTGAAGATTATCAGGTATCACTTACAAAATTTAAAAGTTGCATTTCATGCAAGTATCTGATTATAGTAAATTATGCAATAAAAAACAATAGACCTGGTTTGAAAGATTACACAATATATTTTCTATTAAAATGATCTACTTGGAAATTGTTATATTTTTAATCAAATGTTTTGGTGAATCATAGTTTTCAGAACTGGGGAGACAGCTCAGTGGTGTAAGCACGTGCCTCGTAAGTGCAAGGACACAAGTTCGTTTTTGGGTACTGCATGTCATGCCAGATCCAACTAGATGCTCAGTGCCAGGCACCAAAACCGGGCGTCATGGCACATGTCTGTAATCCCAGTGCTGGAGAAGCTGAGACAGAAGGATCACTACGAGTCTCAGCTGTACAGCAAGACCCTGAATCAAATAAATATATAAATAATAAAATAAATAAATAAATTCTAAAAAGGTGCTCATCAGTGGAATAAGCACTTCCCTGGCAAGCACAAGGGCCTGAGTTTAATCCCTGGTTCTGCAAAAAAAACAAAAATAGGTGTTCAATTTTAAATTGCACAGTAGTTTAAACAACAGGTTTGTAAGAATAGTAGTTTATCAAAGGAGAATAAAATAACTATTCTAAGCTCTTTATACATCAGTTTTCATTACATTCTTTTTCAGCAACAAATATTTCCTCATCTCTGTGACCTTCAGCAGCAAAGATTTGCATCCTCCCGTACATATTGGTCCTATGTAGGCTTACATTCTGTTTCACATATCAACTTTAAAGTACCCCCACTGAACTAGTAGTCTCTATTTTGCATTCAAGCCACATGAAAAAAAAAACCAGAAATAGCTAGCCATGAAGTGATTCCTAAAAATTCCTGCTGGTCTTGGTATGCTGAACAGAACAAGACCCATGACCAAGCCTTGCTAGTCAGAAGAGCAGGGAAATGAGTTCTTCCCATCCATGGTGTTGCACGTCAAATGTCAACAAATGAGAATTTATCAATTTGTATGAACAGAAGATACTTGAAAATAATAATGGAATTATTTTCAATCCCTTTGTTTGTCACAATATTTGACTTTATACATTCTGTTCTTTCTCCCTCCACACACACTAGATGAATTTCTTGCTGATGACCAAGACAGAGGTTATCTTCCACCACCATATCCAACAAACTGTGACTAGACATGGATCACAATAAATGTTCCCCTTCAGAAAAGGACTCAAGCCAACAGACCTCTTGGCAGTGCAATTCTCTTGAATCTATTGTCTCCTGATTGAAGCCATCTTCAGGTAATAATAGCCACAATATTTTAATTTTTTTCCAGATACTTAGCAAGTTTCTACATATGGCCCATATGTTTAGACATTTTTCCTGGACCTTATTTTATGTAAAATGATTTAATGAATTTCACCCTAATTGATTTATAAACTCTAACAAGAAACTTGTTAAGCATACCATTATTATATTTTTTTCCAAGAGTGTGCCTTGACCAAATCTTGTCATGTGAAGCACTGCTAAGTTTTATTTTTTTCTAATTTAGGTAAAACATGTTTCAGTCTTCCAAGTTCCAGAATTTCTTCTTCTTTATTTATTTATTTTTTTGACTGGACCAGGGATTGAACTCAGCCCTTGTGCTTGCCAGGCAAGCACTTATTCGACTGAGCTGTCTCCCCAGCCCCATTTCTGCATTTTAAATATCATCTATTAATTCTGCTTTCAAATTAGTCATACTTTTTGAGCTTGTATATTTCTTCTTTTATTTTGTCAAAAGAACCCAAGAATATCTAATTGACATTATCAGTATACCAACATCCCATGTTTTATATAAGTTCTCTATAGTGATCTGTTTTAAAAATTATAATAGATAATATTTTATTAATGTTTGAAATGTATTCCCTTGATAACACAAATCATTTTTTGTCTTCAACACCATGTCCTTGCCTCTCTTTCCACTCCTTAAAACAACGCAACCGTTTAGGTTTTTATTAGCAACACATTCTTGCTTCTGGTTACCAACTTCAATGTGTTTAACTTTTGCTAGAGTATGCTGTGATACCATATTATTGCTACTACAACAAATTTTTTGTTTGCTTTGTTAATAATGTAGAGTGTGCCTAAGGAGAGTCATACGGAAAGAAAGCATTCTCTCAGGCTTTCACAGAGAACAAATTGGTCAAGTGATGGCTGTGAGTCATTTGTATGGCTGACACTGACCAAAGATCTACAAACTGCTGTACAGGGTTTCAGGGTAAATCCTGAGGGCATTTGACTGACCTTGGCAGATACAAAAGTTGCATTTCTTGTGATATAAGTGTTGCTTTATCTTGGTCTTAACCATGCAGCAGAAAAGTATAAAAATGAAGTACAAAAAGTAAAGCCAAATTTATATGCTGAGCTGTAAAAGGCCCAAGTAAACAATTTCTGACATTGCCTATCCTACAGAAAAACCCACTACTATTATGGACTACTGGACTATATTGGAATACTTTGCTGAATTCATGCACCTATGATATTTCAAAGACAATGGAATACCCTTCTCTCACAAAACTAAACAAAAAAGGGGATACAAATGAAGGACCATTTTGTATCTCCATATTCAAAATAGTTAGGATAGATATCCACCTACTTTCTCTTAATTCAATGAATAGAAAGATGTGTTCTAATAGTGTTTGTGGACAGGAGATCATGTCTGCATCTTGTAGTATGAATAACCACTAAGACCACAACAAGAAGCAATGTATTAATTGTTGAAACTGTCCTACTAATTGGTTTTGAAGCTGATCATTGCTATTTGTTTTTCAATAAAATTATTAAAAAATATAACATGTCATCTATGCGGCATTATTAGTTCCCATCTGTAGCTGTATCTCAAACATTTTCTTTATTTTAGAGGCAAAGGGAAAAGGAGTAAAGCTTGACTTACCCAAATAATTTACCACATTCACAAACAACTCTAGGAGGTAGGAATTTTTATTTGTAATAATAACAGTAGTAATTTGTTAGTATCTTTATTTTGGACAGTACACTGAAGCAGTTTTCTTAAATAACAAGGCAAGATGACACTGCCGCTGGGACTAGGATTTTAGGCCTGAATTGAGATATAGTCATCTTAAACAAAAAAGTAAGGTAAGCACATCTGTGTCTCAGGAGAGACTTTACAGACCTGCATCACTTCTGTGAACATATGGCCTCATCAATGCAGCATTCTTGTATCTCCTGGTAGATAAAGGAAAACTACCACCCTTGCCTTCTGTGAACTCACAGTGCCAGCTCCAACGCCATTCAGCTTCCTCTTCCCTAGTCTTAAATGTCTAAAAAGAGTGATGTTGGTAACTTACTTCTAGATAAATCTAATGATTATTAACCCAGAAGTGCAGTTTATATGGTCAGTACCCTATGCCAAACCAAACTGTAAAGCAGACCGTGAAAGAATGCTGCTTGAAGATGAAAGAATTAATTATGGGAGATAGTTTTTCTAAATGATACTATTTTCAGAGAATATTGTCTGTTTTACTTGAAAACACAAATTATACACTAATGAAGTCATCAGTTTTCTTTTGGCATTAACTCCGGACAAGGATTGAAGATCATTTTACAGTTAGTGTTATGGAAGATAGCAAGCTTGCTATATGTATATATTTGAATAACGAAGTTGTGCTAATAGAATAGGGTAAAAAAATAGCACTTATTGAATTTCCATAAGTAGGCCAAATAGAGACCAAAAGTGACTCTTCTCCTGAAAGTAACTCTTCCTTTCCTCAAAAGGCATCAATGATCTACACAGAAAACAAATAATCCTCGGAGACCAAACTGGAAAACAAATTAAAGTGGGACCTTGATATGTTAAGCAGAGACTATATCTTAAGGGTGCTACAGAATTAAATCAAATTTTCTTGGTTTTCTAGGGGTATGTGCTGAGTTTGGGCAGAAAAAAAAGAGTGAAGGGTGAGACAGGAGGATTACTATGAGTCTGAGCTACATAGCATGACCCTGTATCAATGAAAGAAAGAAAGAAGGAAAGAAAGAAAGAAAGAAAGAAAGAAAGAAAGAAAGAAAGAAAGAAAGAAAAGAAAAGAAAAGAAAAGAAAAGAAAAGAAAAGAAAAGAAAAGAAAAGAAAAGAAAAGAAAAGAAAAGAAAAGAAAAGAAAAGAAAAGAAAAAGATACAGTGTGAGTGATATTTTCCATTTACAAGCCTTTCTTGCAACAATCTACTAGGTAGGTTTTTTATCTATTGGGGCACTTGTTGAAAGTGCCAGGGCCTCCTTAGGCCAAGTCTCTTTCATAGCTGCCTGCACTGGAACCATGTCAGGTAGTATTGCTAGACAGTGTTTAAAATCATATTCCAGTATGGATAGATCGTCTTTATCATGCTTGCTAACATTCTTTACTTATGTTAACAGGTAATGTGATATGAACTACTGTAGCATATGTTGTGTACTTACCAATACCATTACTTTTGTATTGGTCAGCTTTCCATCACCAGGGCAAATGCAAAGAGCCTCCATTTATAAAGAGAAAAGACCTGTTTGGGCTCAAGGTTTCAGAGTTTCCAGTCCACAATTGTCTTAGTTACTCTTCTCTCATTGCTGGAACAAACACCCAACACCCAAAATGAAGGAAGGAAAGGTTTATTTAGCTCACAGTTACTGCGGGTTTCAGTCCACACTCAGCTGGCTCCAAGGCAGAATGGCACACGGCTAAGACCATCAGTTCAACAACAACAAAGAGCAATAGCTACAGAAAGTCTCTCTTATATTACATTCAGGCTCTTCACGCTAGAGTGGAATGTAGTACTTACAACTGTAATCCCAGCAGTATTAAGACCCATAGTTCCAGCCTTGGATCACAGAATCCCAGTGGATTGTGAGTTAATCACAAAGTCTAGAAGTCCCCACCCCATGACTGCATAAGGCTTTCAGGGGAGAACTAGACATAAAACATTACAATGATTAGGCAGACACATAGCTTTTGAAACTTTGGTGTGATGTCCTACTCACTTTGTGTTCTGGAAGACAGAGCAAAAAAATCTGGGATTAGATTCCTCAGATTCTCAAGGGCACACTCCCCATGATCTATTTTCTACCTCTTAATGATCCCTCACCTCCCAATAATGTCATACTGAGGACTAAGTCTTTACCACAAGGACCTCAGGGACCACTGAAAATTCAAAGTTAAAAAAACAAAAACAACCCTTCATACCTGAGTAATACAGCCTGTAGAATTTTACACTAAAAATAATTTTTCCTTTAGAATGTTAAAGCCATGACCACATTGTATTTTAGTTGCTGCTGAGGAGTCTGAGCTAATTTTGCTTGCTGTTTCTTTTCAGGAGATTTATTTCTTTTCCCTGAACTTAGCTCACATCGTTATAAAGATCTAAGGCAACGGGCTTTGCATCCACACTGTTATTTGTTTTGTGGAGCACTCACTGAACACTGCATCTGTAAATTTGTGTCCTTTGGTTTTAAAATTTGTTGTTATGCTTTATATATGAAGATTCTCTTTGTCCTCTTTCTACAAGTATTACTGTACAGGTACTAGAAGAATTGTTACCATCTATTTCATATATTGCATACCTTTGTCTTTTTGCTCTAGATTGTGTGAGATTCTTTGACTTTTTATTCCAAACATGATCTTATTACCAAATTTTTATATTTTGTAATTTTCTTAAATGTCAACATTTTTCTTTGTTCCATTTTCAAAGCAGCATTTTTGTTGCTTCTCTTCCTGTCTCATTGTTCTTATAGATTAATACTCTTTTAAGTGCATTTACTGTTCTTTTACTGAGGTTTTGAAAGGGAGAAAAAAATAAATGCATAATCAACCTGACATTTGTGGTAATGGGATCTTTATGAACAAAGTTTAAGGTAAAATACAACTGGAAATTGGATGTCACTGAAGCCTAGTGACAAGTTGTATTTACATCTAGGTAATTTCAATGTCTATACTGCTTAGTGCCATTCAGCTAGACAGCTCCAGGGTTGTGGGAAGAGAACAGCAGAGCTGGGAAGAATTTCTGTGTATTTCTGGGACACCTCGTGCTACACCATTCCTGGGGGACATTAGCTATGTATCAATAACATGTACCGAAGTGAGAGAATCCACCACTATTGTCTGTGTTTTAAAAAACATAGGCTCTCAAGTCATGAAGAACTTAATTCAAATACTTCTCTAGTACTCATTAACAATGAGACTTTGATAATGTTTCTTAATTTCTCTGAGCTTTTTAATCCTCACCCATAAAATGGGGATTAATTATTGTCCCCACTTCCTCAGCCTGTTGTGAGGATTAATTGAGATAATGCTGGTAATATACTTAGCACAGCATTGGGCATAGGAGGTGTTGGGTGAATGACAGCTGTTTTTAGTTTAATGGTACATAATTACACATTAACAAAACTGTAACACCCACAAATGGAGATTGTCTAAAATGAATCAAGGCATACATGTACTCTTGAAATGAAGAAATATAACTATATAAAATATTACTTGCTTGCACTAAGTATTTAATTCATAGTGAAGGAATTCATAAAAAAGGAGCTCTGAAGATTTATGCAAATTCATAGATGTGCCAAAGGTCCTGGAGAGAAGCCAAAAGGCCTTTTACTGATATATATATACATATTATATACATATATAATTTATATAATATGAAAGCTTAAAGCTATTGCAAATAAAATGTAAGTTTTGGTAATTCAGTTTTCCTTAATTCCTTCTAATTTCAATTTCTATGAAACTTAGTCTTATTTTTTTTTTATTCACAGAGGTAAACAACTATTTCCCTCTAATTTAGATCCTTTAAGCCAAGTTGCAAATGAATGTGCCTTTCATTTGTTATAAAACTAAAACAAGCAACTCATTATAGTAGGGCTCTCTAGGTATAACAAAAAATAGGATACATTATATTATAATTATATTTTAATAATCTTTTTTCCCATTTTAGTCTCAAAGTAAATAAAACTTCTATTCAAAACCCTGTTTAAGGCATGAAAAGAGGGAAAACATAGAATTTGATTTATTGTATTGGGTTTACACTCCCAATGTTAGAACTATACAGGAATGAATATTTTTAAACATTTCCCTAGAATGTGAATAGATGTTTTAGAGCCTTGAGAGTTACACCCATTACTAGAAACATCAGCGCAAACTCTATAATAGGTTTGCCCATTATTATACATATATGTATAATACATATGTATATACATATGTACAATAAAAGTCAAACACATATTACACATATGTATGTGAAACTTACCCTCTTACTCTAACGGATCATTTTTAAGAGTTGATTCCTTCATGTTATTGAATTTTCCAGTCCTTGAATATAACATTAATTGCATCTATTTAGGTCTCTTAGTTTCCTTCAGTGAGAACCCAAGGTCTTTACTGTAGAGTTCTTTTGCATCTCTTCACAATTTTATTTCTAAGTATTTTATGTTTTAGTATGCTATTTTAAATAATGCTTGTTGAAAAATTCTGTTTTCCAATTGTTTTATTGGTACTATGAAGAAATAATTTTAAAAAAATTTTTTTTCTTCTGACGCATTGCAAAATTCCCCTAAATGCTTCATAGTAGGTGTGCAAAGGATTCATCCCTCAGAAAACTCTGTTTTGAATGTCAATAAGAGCAGCTTTTTCTCTTTGCCTGTTTTTAATGCATCTTAGTTCTTTTCATTGCTTTATTACACTGTCTCTAACTTTAAGATAAATGCAGACCACGCCAGTTCAATTCTCAAATGCCTTAAATGGACCTTCGTACAACAGGAAGAAACCTAAGGTTTTGAGATAGCTCACCTGGTCTGGCCCCATGACTTATTTCAGCCTCCCCAGTCCCCAAGTTGGGTACACTGTGCTTAATCGGACTCTGCAGTCTGGGAAGATGTTGCGTGGCCGTTCCTCCTGTTCCTCTGCCTCCGTCTCCTGGGTTGCTTGCATATCTCGTCTGTGCAGCGATGCTCCATTTGGAAGACTATCTGAAGTAGCCCATGTTACTGACCTAGCTGAGCATCATTCTTACTTTCCTTGAATCCATGCTTTGATTTTTTAATTATACCAATACATATTTTTCTCATATAACCAGTCAATCAAATAGACAGAAAGCAATTTGTTTTCCAGTGTCCTTTGAAGCTATTCATTTGGCTCTATTTTAACTTGTTAATAGGGGAAAAAATACTGCACCTATCATTTTGAACTAATACAAAAGACCTCCCATTATGGCATAAAACAGCCTCTCATTGGGCGCTGTTACACTCCTCAGCCTTCCCTCCATGTCTAGCTATAGACCCTGGCTCCAACAAGAGGAAGTCTGCAATTTGTGCTGGGAAAGAAGAAAGGGTGAAAGACAAAGGAATCAGTAATCTTTTATTTGGCCCAAGGATTGAAGAATTTTTTTTATTCTAGGCCATTGCTATGTTTTGTATGTGTCCCCCAAAAGTCCACATGTTGAATGGCTTTTCTCCAAATTAATATGTTGAGGGTAGTTGGGGATGATGAGTTTGCCAAATAATTAGGATAAAATGATGTGAGGGTGGGGCTCCCATGATGGCCTTAGTGGCTTCATAAAAAGGAGATATTTACAGTTGTATTTGCTGTCTAATCACATGGTGCCATTCACTGTATTATTAGGAAGCAAGAAGTTCCTCCAATGGGTACTAGGATTATGCCCTTCATCCTTATAGCCTCCAGTACTATAAGACATAATTTTCTTTATAAATCACCCTGCATAAGTATTCCTTGTGGTAACAGCAAATATGTCAAGTATATTTAAAATTGACTCATAGGGTATTTTTTCTTTATTCTTCTAAGACCCCTGTAGGAACATTCCTTGCCAGATCATAGTTAGATTGAGGAAAGTAGGGCAGTGATGTGTAAATTCAGGGTGGAATTCTATCTTTATTTTTAAATTGACATTTTGTTCTGAAGTATTAAGATAAAGGGTAGGTTTGCTCAGTCCCCTGCTATACTTTTCCCTGTTTTCAGGACTATGGTTTCCACAGTTGATAATGGGTTTCCAAGGTAAGAGAACTTGATAAATCATTTGGTTTAGTTTTTAATGAAAAAGATGCTTTATTCACCAGCAATCAGAAAAATGCAAATGAAAATGATAATTAGATGCCATTTTCAACTCAGAAGATTGGCAAAATTTGAGTCTTTCAAGGTCAAGTGTTGGCAAAGGTTTGTTCAAATTATAACTTTTATACACTGTTAATGGAAGGAGAAGCCGGTGCAATCATTTTGGAGAATAATGTGACAAAACGCATTACAGTTGAAGATGTGCATTTATTACTGCCAAGCAGTTCCATTACTTCAGAGGGGTCTTAGAGAACTATTCTTGTATGTGCACAGAGAAATGTGTATAAGGTTGTTCTGTGCAACCTCACTTAATAGGAAGAAATTAGAAAAATATTGTCAATTAGCAGAATGATTAATTTGCTGTTACTAATTTGCATAGTACAGTCATCATGCAACATTGAGAATGACAGGTGGTACAATCTCAAGAAATTTTAGTTGTGTGCCCCAACTTTGTGTTAACATATGGCCACATCATTTGTCAATTCAGCTTGTGATCCATTGTCTCCAGCAGAGCACAGGACGCAGTACATTTGCCATACACAGGTATTGTGGCTAGAATTCTGTATAATACCCAGTTATTTGCCATCTCTCTACCTAACCTGAAACACAATGAAGCCAGAGATCACTTTTGTTTTGATCATTCTCTATGCCCTTCTGGCCGCACATTGTTTGGAAAATTTACAACAAACCATATAATTTTATTTGCAGAATAATTGAGTAAATGAGTGAACTGTGTCTTTCCAGTGTAGTTGTAAAAATATGTGCAAATAACAAGCTTTTTGGTACATTTTGTGATTTTTCCATTAACTATATGTAACTTACTTTTATAATACTGATGAAGAGTTATGAATAAAGAGTTGATTATGAAAGATTTTGGAAAAAGTAAGATGGATGGCATTCAGCAAAGTTCAGCAAAAGACGTTTAATGCAGAAGTCAAGTGTTGCTAATAATTCTTCGACAGAACATGAAACTCTTTAGGCAACTGCATGAAAGTGGCTAGTGGCAGGTTTTTATATGCTCCCTACCAGCCTCTGCACCTCTCCATCGTGAAATGATAAACCTTATTCTCTGTGGATTTACCTGGATGAAAACCAATCAGGCAACTGTACAAATACTACAAACACCTGCGCATCAGAAAAATTTACCAGTGCCAGCACCAAACAGTTCTTCTAGTTTATCTCAAAGAATGTTTCCAGCTAATCCTCTCTTGGGGACATAGATAAAGACTCTGAAGCTAATACAGTCTTAACATAAATTAAAAATAATGCAGAAAAGACATTTTAGAGCATACAGTATTTTGTTGCCTTTGGATTTCTATACCCATTTTGTAAGTCTCATTGTGGAAAAGAAAACATTTTCATATTATTGTTCTAAAGAGGCCAGCAACCTCAACACTATACACTGCAGTAGATTTTCCCCCACTTTTCTTCCCATGGTAACAAGTTAGAAAACCCAGATGCTGAGCTATGAAAGAGATTCTCACAAAGCACCTGGCTGTTTGGCAGGCATATCAGGTGGCTGAGCTGGTAGCTTCTTTTTCATGGGAAAGTTGGTTTTATATCCAAGATTTTCTCTGAAATTTAAAATACCTAGACTCTTGTCATTGCTGTCATTTAATTACATATAGATTATTACACAAGTAAATTTGTTACATATAAATTATGTTGTGCTATTTTTAGTATTTAATCAAAGTAATTTTATATAACTTTACTTTTTCTTTTTTTTTTTTTGGCGGAACTGGGGATTGAACTCAGGCCCTTGTGGTAGCCAGGGAAGCGCTTATTCCACTGAGCCATCTCCCCAGACCTTTTATAACTTTACTTTTGAAAGTGATTTGTATTACAGTATATAAACTACTTCTTGGATTTTATTTCCAATCTTTTTCCTAGCATAATACAAAATATTCATTTTTATATACATTTGTATTTGCTTCTTCAAAAACCAATACATATAGCCTATAAGGTCTCTTAGCATAAGGGCATTCATTTTGAAATTTATCTTCATTAATTAGCCAATAAAGATAATCTTACATAATCTAGAAATAAAGTGAGATCAGAAAACCCAATTTACCAATTTTTTTTTTACTAAAGTTAGGGAAGATTTTACCTCTCTTTTCTTATTTTCAGCTTCCCTATTCATTTCCAAATTTCTGTATCAATATTATTTGAAAGGATTTTCTGTACAAAAATGTCAAGTCTCTTGACATTTTCAGTCTCTCCTTTTACTATGACTCTGCCAATTTTTCCTTTGTACCATTCATACATCTAAATTTATTTTTTTTCTTATTTACTAAGAAATATGTTTTCCCATTTCTCAATCCCTATAAGAATTCAATAATGCTACCCTTTAAAGCCATGCTTAACTTTCTACTGAATATTTAGGCTTGTGTTTCACATGAACAGAACCATGCAAATGTAAATTTCATAGATGCTTCCTAAAGCCAAGATGGTATATTGTTTATGTATCTGTAGTCTTGTATTTCAGACAGGAAGATTCAAAAAGGCTTCAATAACATATACATATTTAGTTGGGTGCCATAAAGACACACGGTCTTACTACACCGAAGCATAATCTTACTCTCTATAAAGTAAAAAAAAAAGATTAATTTGAATGGTTATATGACTTCACTCTTGAACTGTCTCTTTCTATCTGCTGTATCTCATTATCTAAGTAATTGTTCCAGCTCCTTACCATTAAACACAAACACAGTTATTTTTTTTTTTTTTTTGAAAACTGAGTTAATGAGCTGACCAAAAAATCAATATTCTGGTAATAAAGAAGGAAGATAACAGTACGCCCTGAGCTGATCAAGCTATGTATGAGAATATAGTCATGGTTAAGAGTAGAAGAGATAGGAAAAGGCAGTAATCTTCCTAATAGTGCAGATTCAGAAGTATTGGGTGACTTTTATACTTGAGAATTTTCCATAATGAATTTCTTCTTGCTTTCTGTAACCATTATACACACTGATCTCAATAAGTCCCCATAGCTCTAAAACGCTTCCAACAAGAACAGATCTTCATAGGGTGGTCTTGTCATTGTTACTACACATTCATGTGGTATGCTTTAAATATTTAATCTTAGGTTACTTCATTTCTTTGCCTAAAGTAAATTCTGAATTCCAAAAGGATGAAGGATGAATGTAATTATGATGCTTCACCTTGGATAATATCAGCTATGAAATGTCATATGGTTTTGTGGTTCTAATTGGATTCAGTGCCTTCCAGTCTGCAGTCTGCTTGGCTGACATGCACCTTGGCTTGCTTGTTCTCTCTCTCTCTCTCTCTCTCTCTCTCTCTCTCTCTCTCTCTCTCTCTCTCTCTCTCTCTCTCCTTTGTACTGGGGATCAAACTGCCAGGTGCTTTAGACCACTGAGCTATCTCACTGGCCCCATGGACATGTAATTTCAACAAGAGTGACTAGGTTATATGACCTAGATCAACTTGCTCCAGAATGTGGGCCTTCTGAGGAGTCAGTTGTTTCCTGTGCTGTGGCTTGGTATAATTAGATACTTGTAATGTTGTATTGACTCCTAAAGTTGTTTCAATACAAACAGGAGAACTTTGAATAAGGTTCAAAAATAAAGATAAGTAAGAATATGAATTAGCTATGCTTTCTGAAGTCTGTTTGAGTTATTGGGTTTCTGTGATTCTAAATACATATAATGTGATTAATCAAGTATTTGATGGAGGAAATAATGATGTAGAGGCTTTCTCTCTCCTCGTATCTATCCATCTATCTATCTATCTATCTATTATCTACCTACTTACTTATTGATAGATAGATAATATATACATCATATTGATCACTTGCAACTTGAAGGACAAGAGTTTTGATTTGACTCATGCCTTCAGGAGATTAAGTCCATGTGCTGGTTTTGAGAAAGAAATATCATGGCAGAAAAGTATAGTAGAGGAAACTGTTTTAATTGTAGCATATGTGAAGAATAGCACAGTGGAATAGCACCTAGACAAAAGGGCCAAGGGCCAGATATAGTCCCCAACATTATGCTATCAAACTCACTCAGGCATAGATTGAAGTGCACTTCACTAATCTTTTCTGCAGCTCCCAAGCCAATCAATTTGACGGTTAAGATTAATGATCACAGACAAGTGTAGCTCTGTTAGAAAAAGACTGAAAAAAAAAAAAAGCTATGTTGCAATACTATGACTTACGGTATTTTTACCTGTCCATTACGAATCAATAAAATTCACAGAAATTTGAATTCTGAGGTAGAACTCATCATTTGCCCACTAGGACTATTTCCATTTTTTCTTCTCTTCAAAAGTCTTCACTCTCTGGCCTGGAATTTTCTTTTATCTCTTCACTAGATTTCTATGATCTGTTCCTTTTCCTTTTTCTGTTTTGCTTTAAACTCAAGAAGGAATTCTTACATTTTTCCATGTACTTTATTTCCATTGCACTAATTATAAAAATGATTCTTAGGTCAATTTATTTAAATTGAAGTAATATTATCATTCATTTGGAGTCATTTATATAATTTTAGTAAAATGATTCTAACTGACATTAACAATTAGTAGTGACTAATACTTTTTTGCTTCAGATATTTTATTCTCCTGCTTAACACTTTAAATGTCTAGCACTGCTACTAGACATTTCACATTACATTTTTTATAACTTTACCAAGATATATTTCACACACTATAAAATCCACCTATTCAAAGTGTACAGTTAATGGCCTTTAGCGTATTTGCAGAGTTATGCAAACATCACCACAATCTACTTAGAACTCCAAACAAACATGGTACTCATTAGCAGTCATTCACCATTTCTCTTCCTAGTCTCTGTCCCGTCTAAGTCCCAGAAAATCCTTACTCCTATGTAGATTTGGGTTCCAGTTGTTTTTTCTAATAAAAAAAGGTCATATAGCTGTCATACTGCTTTGTATAATTATAAAGAAATCAGATGGTTTGTTATTGGTTGCTTTCACATGGGATAATGTTGCATGGTTGGTCGGTGCTGTAGCATGTATCAATACTCAGTGCCTTTTCATAATATAGCAATAATCCTGTATTTTTAAGTATACAAATTAGTTTCTTTGGGTGCTGGGGAGATGGCTCAATAGAATAAATGTTTGCCTGGACCTGAGATCAAACCCTGGTTCCACAAAATATAAAATAATACAAAAAATTAAAATAAAAAGTTTCTTCGACAATGTTGTTATGTATCACTTATGTTGTATAATATAATTGCAAAAATTAATGTCTCCATTTCTAGTGTAAAAGCAAAATGTATTCATGTGTATTTTCTAATTCTGAAACATGATTATCCTACTAGCTCAATGAGAAATTTAGAAAGATAGATTTGAGCCTTTCATTGGCAATAACGGACTTCTGCTTTTTATCTGTTGACTCTTTATCTAATATGCCCCACCAATTTATTGGCTTAGTAAAACATCCCAGATAAGACATACATAGTAAGTAGAATAGCTAAAACTTTTAAATAATTTCTTCCATCTATAACAGTTAGTCTAGTAGTGTGATGAAATCTACAATCATAAGTCTTCTATTTCTGTCAGGGTTAATTAAAAAGCAGAGATATTTTACTGTATTTTGTGTGAAAGAATCCAGTTACAAATGATTTATTTATAATCACCCAAAACCATATGAAAGCTCTATGATTTTTTTATATATTAAAGAAAAACCCCACTGAAACCCAAATCTACATAAGAGTAAGGATTTTTTGGAACTTGGATGTGATGCAGAATAGGAACAGGAATGGTTCCTGTTAATTTGTTGTAGCACACAATTCAAATATCAATTTATTAAATTCAACATTCTGTTAGCCAATGAGCATTTATCTATATTCAGCCTCTTACGGAATTAGGTTTCTATGAAATTAACTTTGTGTTGGATGATAAAATACAAGATTAAAAATAAACTATAACAAAGACTCATTATAAAAGGCCAGATGCTCTTTTCAATTTTTGGTTATGAGATGAGCATATGTCATCCAAGGCCAAGAGAAAATTTCTCCAGTTATATCAGACTTATCCAACTACATTCCAATAGATGCTTCTTCCATAATGCTTTTTTCACTTGGATTCAAAATTTATGGTTTGTCCCTAGAATATGGAGATAGAAAAATAGGAGTTACTTTTTTCCTTAGGTTTGATGAATTCCAAATAAACAGGAATAATCAATATTTTATGGCACTATGAGCTCTGGAATCCATAATAACATCTAAAAATAGTAAAAAAAAAAAAAAAAAACTGCAGATACTTTTTATGCAATGAAAGACAGTTTTTATTAATGGCCAAATCCATCCTATTTCCCTGGAGTTGCATCAGCTGCTGTGAAACTATATTGCCTCTTTATTCTGGCTTAGAAGTTTGGCTTGCTTTGGTCAAAGAGTGATGGAAGATGTGATCCATGCAAGACTTTAAAGAGCCCTGGACATTTCTACTGGTATTCTTCGGTCTACCTTCACCATGAAAGCATGAGTGCATTGATTGGACTTGTGATAGAGGTTAAGGGACATGTAGTGAAAAGCCAAATAGTCACAGTCTTTGCAATTAAAATGGCACAAGTCAGCTCAGTGTTGGATATGTGCTCACTCTCATTCAGCACCAAAAGTCCCTTGGCAAATTTATCTGAAATTTGCAATCTTACATATTTATTGAGATTTACAGATAAGAAGTTTATGACTGGCTTTCCTATTATTCCTGAACTATTGTACATTAGATGAGTGCTCTTGATATCTTGCATTGCTCTTGTGTTTTTAAAAGATGGGTCATTTACAACAACATCTATTCATCTTCTGATCCATGAAATAGTTGACATATGAAGTTTATTAACTGTCTTAAGTCTAGTGTCACCAGTTTCCAACAATGTTATGAAAAACAAGTAAATATTAGCCACTCTCTGGGTGGGAATAGAATAATTGCTCCTTATATTAACTGACTATGGTAATTTGCAAGAAGTAACATGGTCCTGTGATTCCAATGCTGATAAATTTTCAAAAGAAAACAGAAATCAAAGTTTAACTTGTCACTCTATTTTTGTATGCTCTATTAATCCAAAGTATACAGGCCACAAACTTATAACTGAAAGTTGAATTTTTCCTGTGGGAGTTTTTCTGATGTTTAGACATGTTAACATGTCAAGTTTGAGGCAATTACAGCAAAGAATTGTAATACAAAGACCAATAATTTTTCAGTGAATAATCAATTCAATTATTAAGTAGACATTTAGGCAAGATATAGCTGAAAGTTGTTAAGGTGAATGAGATAACAAATGAATGAGCAAATATTTCTAAATTTCATACTCACTATCTTTAAATGAATAGTTTTACTATTCCTACATATATTTTGGTAAGAACAGTGCAAAAATGATAAAGCACAATGCATGTAATTCTCCACCAAAACAAGGGCCCCCCCTAAAGAACTCTGGGGAGGTAAATGTAATCATTAGAACAAAGGATGGTCTGATTGAGGATTACTAGATGGGAAGCTATTTATATGCAGTTATTTCCAGGTGAGCATTGTTTTCTCCAAGAAAATGCAACATTTGAGAGCAACTGTAATGGAGCACATAAACTGCTTAGATGTCAGCCATTGTAGAGTTGGGTGCTAATTCTTTAGAGGAGTTGTCTGGTAATGAATGGTGACCAATAACTGGGACCTTGGTACTTTGGAGTTTTTTAATTATACAGAGAAAAAAGATAAACATAATAAAATTGAGTTTCAAAACAGGTTAGTGAGTTACAATAGTTGATCCATTGTGTATTGTTAGTCTTCACAGTAGTTATGCAGAATAGACTATATAGGCATGATATCTTCTCTATTCAGTATTAGACCAAAGCTTTCTTTTTAATGAACTAAGAGAAACTAGCTGTATAATGAGTTCTGTTAATAGAAAGCAACCACTATTCTGTGGAAAGCTGAGTTAAGCTATACTCTTGCTCTAGGGAGAAGAGGAGACCAATTACATCTAGAGCCCCCTGGAAGACAAAGGCTGATCAAGTTCTTTAAGCAGTCCATTCTGAGGTTCCACAGCCACTAGGAAAGATTCTCATTGTACCGCAGTTGTAGACTTGCTGCGGATTAGGTGAGACTAGAATCTATGAAACTTAAGGAAAACAAAATTCAGATTCTCATTGTGAGTAGGGAGCATGTCAGTTAAGCAACGGTAGCTCTCAGGTGATGCTGTTGTCGGTAAAAGTCCATGGATCACATATTGAGAAACATCAGAGCACATGTGTATGTATGTGTATGCAACAGATATCTGTGTTTACATTCTCATTTTTATAAATATATATCTGCAACTTATTATACAGTATTTGTCTTAACACCAGATCCCAGTTCACTCCTTAATTCTGAGTGACATTATGAATTGCTCATAACCAACAGAATGTGGTAGACGATGCTTCATGAGTTCTGCTGTTTAGTAATGAAAGGCAACAGTGCTTTATCCTTGGAAGACATAGCCCCGGGGCTGGTTCATCAGTCTCCGTGTAAGTGCCACTGCTAGCCTGCAGCTGGCATGCTGGGAAATCCAAGCCGAGCCATGTGGAGTGACCATGTGGAGAACCCGATGGCTAAGTGGGGAGAGCAGTCCTGGCAGTCCCCAGCTGCTCCAGTTCCAGCCACAATCTGACCACAGCTGCACAGGATCTTGGGCCAGAACCAGTTATCTGAGCAAATTCTTTCCAAGTATGTTACTTAGAAAACTATGAGAGGAGATCAAATTATGGTTGCTAGATGCACATACCAAGTTTTGGGATGATTTATTATGCAATGATATAGAAATCACTGTCAGTTTCTTTATCAACCCTTTCTTCAAACAGACTGTCTAAAAGAAAAGACATTCTAATTTAAAGAGAGTGAACTCAGAATGAATGGCTTGGCCCTTCTTTTGCACGGAAGGCATCTCAATGAACCTTAAGGAATGCATAGAGCACAGTTTATAATCCAGTGACATTTGAAAGAATAGGAAACAAAGGTCTGAATTTCCACTGTCCATACACAAGTCAACAAAAAGAAGACACAAGGGTTTAGCAAATGTATGCATAGTTGGAACTTCACTCAGAAAGATAAAAATGATAAATTCCCTTCTTGAATAAAATAAAAGAGTTATTCCACCTCTCAGGCATGCTAAGGTAAGTGATAACATTAATGATTCAGATAATGAGCTAGGGGATTAAGCCCTCACCTGCAGACTGTCCAAGACTTTCCTAGTTTTTTATAAGCTCAATACATGCAGAAACTAAACCACATTATGTAAATTGAAAATATTCTTGTAAAAAAATGCAAATTTATAGTTGCCATCACATCAAAAATTTATTTACATTATTTTGTTTACTGTTTTAAAATTTGTAAAATATTATCTTGAGAGTCCACAGGGATGGGCTAGGGAGGTAGCATGGTAGAATACGTGCTTGCCTGGAAAAATGCAAGGTCTTGAGTTCGATCCCTGGTACCACAAGAAATAAAGATAGAATCCACAGGGATAAATTTAGATTCTATGAACTTAAATATTATAGGGTTACCTTGATACTTGGGAGCCACAGTTTGAACTCAAATTTTAGGGCTGCCTCTTGCCAGAGCTAGTGACCTGCCCCATATTATTGCTTTTTATAAGACACTTCTGTGCCCAAAAATGAGTTAACAAGGAACCAAAAGCAATTCCTTGAGCTCCACCATTTATTGCACTGAATAACACTGTCATCGTCTTGGTATCGCTGTTAGTAACCCATCCAATGGGACACATCTCCTTCTGTCCTCTCCCAACTCCCTGAGTCAAGAAGCAAGTGTGAATCATCATAAATAACACTGTTCTTCCAGTTCCAACATGGCTGGGATGGATCTAGGCAGTGACTGCACTGGTCCATTTTCTTTCTGTGGCCCCTCTTCCATCATGGACAAACCAGAATGCTCCTGTCTTTCCTCCCACAAGTTTTCACTATGGAAAACTGAAACAATGTAATTGTTAAGAGAAACAACTCTGAAGTGAGCCCCCATGAATTGAAATGACAGATCTGTTACTTCCTGGTCATGAGATCTTAGCTATGTTTAATGAACCTATCTGTTGAATATGATTATGTAAAGTGTATCAATCTTAGCACTTTGAGGATAAGATGCAAGGCACAGGGAGATGCTTCTATAGAGTCTAAAAGAAAGTAAGAGTAAAAAGAGACATGGAAAACATTCAGATCACAGTAAAAATCTAAGAAGAAAGAGAGGAGGAAGAATTGTGAATAAAGAGCTGAGCACTGCAGTGTAGTTTTGGAAAAAAAATCTGGGCCAGGCTGCTGGGGAGTCCCCAAGCAAGCTTTCCCATTAGAGGAGTCCTGTGTTGGACACAGTATCTTGGCACCAGCAACCCCGCTGTGCTCAACCATTGGTGGTTCAAGAACCGAGTGGCCTCTGAGCGAGTGCTGCAATAGCTTCCCCAGGGTGGGGCAGCTGGAGGCTGTCAGCTAGCCATGGCTTCTCACAGCAGGCTGTCTCTTGAAGGGAGATCCATGCAGCGCACACTCTGGCTGCTTCACAGAGCCAAACAGAACAGGATATTGCAATGATGAAATTATCTACACCATGAAATACATTTAGACTAGCACATCACATGTAGAAATACTCAAAATGGGGTAGTAGTCATTGCCTACAAGGAAACACAAGATGCATTTTATTGCTTGCTTTAACTATGCTATCCAGCTTTACCAAACAATTTTAAATCCTCAGTTGCAAAGAGATACTTTGAAGGTGGAATGAGTTGTGAATTTTTGAGAAAATCCTGTGAAATATCTGTTAATGAATGATAGAAATTGGACTAACTATCCAAAGTTAATCATGATCTTCTCTCAAAATTGCTAGTCTACAAGTTTCCAAAATGACAAGATCTTCTGTTATTTATTTGTTAGTATATTCTACTGTTGTCTGTCTGTCTCTCTCTCTGTTTCTCTTTGTCTCTTCAGTGTTCCTCTTGTACTGACGGGTTTAGCACAGACAACCACATGCTAATACCATTACCTCCTAGTTTTAGTGGTTTACTGATCACTCAATACCTTATGTAGGGAAATTTATAATTTAGAGTTGCGTGGGTGTGTTCTCAGCAGGAACTCTATTCTTATGTTGTATGTTTATTACTTTTTCTTCTCCCTAATACTTCTGTTTGTACTTTGTCTTTAACTGTCATTGGTCTTGTTATAACTTTGTCTCTTGTTCACATCAGGATGGAATTATCTTTCTTCTTTCTGCCCCTTTATTTGCCTGAAGCTAGAGATATGGGCTATGAAAGGAGCCTATTATATTACCTTGAATGCAATCTGTTAAGGACAGAAATGAGAAAATAAAAATATATATGACAACCAAATTGAAAGAATCTTTCATTCCATCAGGAAACACTTTACACCTGAATTACTGACTTGATTATAAGTCTCATTGTGCCTAACACAGTGCCTGGCTCAGGCTGCTATATAATAAATGCCCATTGGATGTCTAAAAAGAAGTAATGTATATCAAGTTTCTTTAAATGGTGACATATATACTTTTTGTTGTGAAGTCAATCTCATCTCTGAGTAGGCTTAAAAACTGGTGATATTTGAAACTAATGCAGAACAATTAAATCAAAGTTTCTGTGGGTAAATCCTACATTGGGTATTTTTAAAAATATATCCCTGATGACATCAACCTGTGAGAGACTTGAGAATGACTTGTTTACAGAGGAACTTCTTGGCATGCAGTAGGATACCTGTAGCATTCATGATTTTTTCCTTTCACTGGACTATCCTGAGAAGGAGAATACAGAATAGGAGCTCATCCATGACAAGGTGACCCTACTATGCATGTGGGTACCTGAAGTCTACTTTTTAAAATACAATTCATATTCCTAAAGGGTTTTGCTCTATGATACATCTTGTTTTTGAGCAAAATATTGTGTCTGTTGCACCCTAAGTCTTCACCAATGTGCACAGCATGGACATGGACTTCAAGAGTGCACCTCCGATGTTGTAAACCTGGGTTCCAACTCTATCCCTGACACTCCTCTTTGTAGGCCCCAGGCATTGTTTGTACCTCTTAATCCTGACTTCTCACATCTCTCCAAAGGTGCTATTGTGGGGATAAGGATGATAAGGTGCTTAGATAGTGAGCCTGGTAGAATAGCATCCTTTAATGGTAATTGATGAATGGGCCCGAGGTTTCTTCATTATATGAGACTCTGGATTTGGTAGTGCTGGTATCACTTGATGCTTAATTATGAAAACTTCAAATGACCTACTTTGAAATTAGGTACGGCAAATACAATTCAACCTAGCCTAGAAGAGATGGAGAACAAAAGCTCTTGCCTTGGCCCACACTTTTGGTTATGGAGTTTTGGTGACTTTGGTGTAGGACCACAGTGGAGAAGTAGTACAATGCTTCCAGCCTTGATGATGTCTTCAGTCCTATCATTTTTGGAAGTGGCTCTGCAGTGATAATTAATATCTCCCTGTGAATCTCAGTCCAGAGAATCTTCACTTGAGGTGTAAACTCTGAAGAGATTCCAAGCTGCCGAACGTAACCTGAATGGAAATGAGAGCTGTGGTCTCTGAGAACCAGAATGTGCTGAGGTAGGCTCATGAATCTCAAGCCAGTTGACCTGGCAGCTCTGGTGTGAGATGAGGTGGAACTGAAATGTGCAAAGTGGTCATTTTCTCTGCATCTGCCATTTGGACTCTGACTTTTCTGATGATGAGATTCTTGCCTGTTTCCTTTCTGTTGACAAAAGTGTTTCGGTTATGGCCTGCAATAAGGGACAATATTAATGCTTATAAAAAGTAACCTTACATTTGTGTCACATGCCACATCAAACAACGCAGTGTCATCTCCATTATCGCATTTGATCCTTGAAGTAACTCAGTGAACTAGAAAAAGTACTACAGCTTGCTATTAGGCATATTCTGAAAGGACACATGGTCACCTGTGCTGCCAGGCCTGGGTGGACAGTGGCCTCTATTCTGATGTCAGGGTACATACTCTGCTATTTAAAAGTTTTACTTTTAGAAATCCATTTGCCTTTCTGAAGATCTCACAATCATCTAATGTTTCCGTTTTGCTTTAATTTCTCTCTAACAGTAAAACTAATGGTTGAAAAGAAGTGTACTTTTGAGATTAGACTCTTGTCTGATTATGTTCTCTATAGAAAGTAGGTGTTAACATGTTTTTTTCTTCTGTCTCTGTCTCTGTCTCTCTCTCACTCTCTTTCTGTCACTCACCATCCTTCCCACCTTCCCTCCCTCCTTCCTTTTTCCCTTCTTTCCTTTGTTACTAGAAAAAAAAAACATATAGAAATAGACTGGGGGAGGAGAGGGATGAAGAATGAAGAAGAAGAAGATGCTAGCTTTGGATTACTCAAACAGCAGGAAATCATAAAAATGTTGAGAAAGAGAGAGAGAGAGATCATTTAGAAATTAAAGTAGAGTCTGTATACATGTGAATTTAAGGTAACTATGACTTTGAAACATTTCTTTGAATGAAGCAATTCTAGGCTCTGATTTTTCTGACCTCTGTATGCAATGATAGTTAATATCAGTGATAACATAATTTTTCAGTCTTTTTATATTTAGGACATTTTTATTCCTCTAGTTTTAAATTTTACATTTATCAGACAAATGCATATTCTCAAATGCATGTAATAAGAGTTGCATTCCAACTATTATATCATACTCTTACATGGTTCTGACTTGCATTTCAAGATCTTTCTTTTACCAGATGGTACTGAGATCACTAATACAGCAATCATGAGTTCTCATATACACAGAAATGTAACCATCAGGAGTGGGTGTTAACAGAGTGAGAAACATATATTTTGTAATTGAGAACTTTAGGGTCCTTAGTGAGACACGTTTTATACATGAAAAGATATAGGATTATTTTAAATAAATTTAATATATTCATGCCCTCAAATTCTTACCTCAGTAATACTAATAAAACAATAATATTTTACAATTAGGAAATTTTATAAATAAAACTTAACATATAGTAGAATATATATATTTCCAGATGGATTTTTTTCATTTGACTTAGGCTGAATTTACCAAATATTTTGACACAAGCAAGGACATTTAGTGTTAAGATTAAAACCTCAGTGCTGGGCTCGGGTAGAGCTGGATTTGTCTCTCAGGTATTTATTGGCTGTACTGCTCAGACCTGGTTCTTCATCTTTACAATGGGAGTTGTGTTAATGTCAATAGTCTCACTAGTATAATAAAACAAGGTAAAGAATGGGAACTGGTTAAGACAGTGTTTAGTATGGAATTTGCATGCAGTACCGTACTATTTATATACTGTTACCCATTAATAGCAATATTAATTCAGTTGAATTTAGCAATATTTGTTGTTCAAATTCTGAAACATATTTTTCTCCTGTAAAAGCAGCATATCTTTGTTTTCAAATTCACATATTTATTATGTACTTCCTATACAACCATTATGCATTAAATACCTTGTTAGAAGCTAAATTATGAATAGTTAACTAAACAAAGTGTCTTATTTCATGGAAATTATAGTCAGTATGAGAAGTTGACAATGAACAAGCAAAATTTGTATTTATTTGTCAATTTGGCATCAACATGTTGACCAGTTTTCTACCTAAGTCCACTGGAGTATTCACAATGTTTGCACTGGGATATGGACCGCACTGAGGAATCACAAGTGTGCATCAATCTGACAATTTCGTATTTCACCTGCAGTTGTACGCCCTGGGATAGCCAAACATGCCCTTATAGCTTAACCCTCTGTAGCCACTCCATAAGGAATAGCTCTGTGCATTCTTCAGTTTACCTCTTCTGTAATTAGAAAATAATACAAAACAAATAAGCTGATGAAGGGTCATTCTTCATAAAGGACCAGAATTCAAAAATGTTCTGAACCTCTCAGGTGTGTTGAACACAGACAGTTTCAAAAATAAAGCTCTTCTTCCATTTTCATGTTTTTCATCTGGAAAGACAAGATAGCTTCCCTCCCTGTATCTATCTGAATTTCAGAAAGTGATGCCTTAAAAGAAATAGGAAAGAAGTCTTTAGTGATAGCCTTCTGGGATGTGGGTATGCGAGTGGAGGAGGACGCTGGCTCCACTGCTCTTGGATTCTCTGGTAATCAGGCAAGGGGTTTGGCTGAATATGCTTTGTGCAGGGGCTTCCTAAAGTTCTTGGGCCATGAGTCAAAGCCAAGTCTCTTCCAATACATGGATGCTCACTACAAAGGACTCCAGGAAAAACACTCAGAAGGAAGGAAAAAGTTTTCCTCCTGGCTCTCCGCAGCAAATTACAAACTGGCATTCTCTCCTCCCATTCTTAAAACTCTAAGGGTGGTGCAGGCAGCGATGCTGACAGTGTGCATTCGCAGATGCCACCATATGGGTCTCGGAAAACTAGTTGCACTGATGATTCCCTGCACATGGAGGAGACAGTTTGCATTGTTGGCATCGTCCCTGCACAGAAACAAGCACAGCTTAGCGAGGCTGAGCAGATGGCACTAGATCTGGTGCCAGGGAAGCAGTGAATTAAAGGTTATACCCACCAGGTTTGATGCGGTGCCAGTTTGAATTGGTACAGAAGCTTCGGCCCACCTGCTTATTGGCCTCATGACATCTGGCATCTTTTTATTTTATTTTTTTTTAAATTTGGACCAAATCAAAGGCAGCAAGGAAAAATGTCATTTTAAAAGCCAGTTACAAGTCAATAGATTTAAATTCTTAACCAGAAAAAGAGCTATAGGGGCTCCACATCAATGTTTTATATTAATGATTTTTATAAAACCTTACGGGAAATTATACACTGATGTGCTGAATTGTACTGCAACTTATAGCATCTCACAATGGAGAGGGTGGACTGCTAGAACCTGACTCAAAGTTGCTAAAGAGTGACAACAGAAAAAGGCTATTATCTGTAGCTTGTATATTGTAATTAGGAATCAGGGAGGAAAATAAATTTGCTCCTATTTATTCTAATGATTTTCACATTGTAATAATTAGAAAACCTTGTACTGTATTGCATCAAAGTGCACTCTAAAAGGGATTTTACACCTTGAGCTTGTTCTCATGAAACCTTCTTTTCTGTAGCAGTATATTTAGTGATGCTGTATTTCAGCTGTAATCCCCACTCGCTCTGTACACATTCAAACACTATGTACACAAACATGCAACATAGCAGCCCCAGGGTAGCACTGTGTGCAGACTGAAACCTGCGTGCGTATCTCCTCCCCTTGGGGTTTTCCTGCCTGCTCCCTGGGTGTGCAGTGAACGCGAGCGGCAGTTGCATTTCTGAGGTGATTAGTTTTGTAACTAAGCCTTCTGATTCAAAGTGTATATAAGGCCTGGCTTAGGGCATCTGCCATTTAAGTTCTCAAAATTGATTCTTAATGCTACTGCATCCAGCCCTGCATCAACACTCTAGAGGTTTGAAAAGTCATTAAATAAATATATTAAATATCTAAAACAGCATCGACTCTTCATCCCCCACCTTGGACATGTACTGTGGTAATATTGACTTTTGCCTCATTAGAATTGGATTTTTTTTCTCATTTTATAGAGTAATAGCAGCTATGAAATTGTGTTGTAGAGTCTTTTTCTTCCAGATAACAATCTAAAGAAGAGGTATTTATAAGGAAGAAGAAGTAGAAAAAAATTTTCCCTGAATTTGGTCCTAAAAATCTGGAGGATAGAAGAAGTCAGGAGCACATGTATATGATTTTTAAAGTTATTAAAACTCCAGTCATTTGTTTTTTGTTTTATTCCAGAAGTATACAGACAGAGAGTCATGACATCTGGCATGGTTTTATTTTGTACTTTCAAATAAATGGAGTCTTCTCAATGTACCTGATAATATTGATGAGAGCAAAGAACTAATGACACTTACATCATCCTTACAATATTCAAGAGAAATGAGAATTGACAGGTGTCTGTTCAAGGTACCCATTCTGTCAGCTCCGGCTGTAATCTGGAGATCTATTCTGTTTTGAAATCTCTAACTGAATGTAGTGATGACATTTTGCTTTTTATTAATTATTAATGTTAAAAATTAAAGCACATTTTTAAAGATTAAAATGTCATCAATTCTGAATATTAAAATATTAATTAGCTTCTAATTATGAATTGCATGCACTATAACTATGAGCTACAATTATTTAATTTTCTGAAGGAAAATCCAGGTAAAGTAACTACTTTTGAAGAAGAGAAAATTGCTATAAAAAAAATCAAGTATACAACAAAACAATCTAAACACAGGGAACATTCATACATTAGTTTTTACAGGTACATTTTTCCTTCTCAAAAATCTGAACTTCATTGTAAATATAAGGGGGGAAGAAATCTCAAATTCATTCGATCTATCTTTAAAGGTCAATCAGGAACCATTTCAATGTTACACTGTGTACCTCAGAAATAATAAACCACTGTTCTTCCCAAGTTTCCCTGATACTAGAACTGCTTAGAGTTTTCTTCATACAACTAACTCATTTATATTTGATGATTCTTCCTAACTCTATTAGACCTGAATTTCTTTTAGGAGCTTCTAAGGTATTCTACCACAATAATGCTCCTTCATTATTGTATTCCAAAGGCGTCTTACTGTTGTCACAGTCAAAACTTATACATTATTCAGTATTGTTATAAATAATTCTTGTTATAGAACCGGTACTAAATTGCTACCTTGTATTCATTGTAGTGAAAAAAATCAGTTTCAAAGTCCTCCAGATAAATTGGTAGCCCAAAATATTTCACAAAAATAAAAGAAGTTATGCTCTTCCATTGCTTTAACTGCACAGTTTTAATGAAGCTATCATTTAGAAAATTTCCTATAAAAGATAGTACTAAATCTTGTAAAGTTACATTAAAAAAAATCAAAGCTACGACAACAATATGATGAGTTTTATGTTCAGATTGTTGGCTTATATAAATATTCAAGAATGAATGTGTTTGTGATGTAACTGATAATATTATCTTCTGGGATGTCAGTAACATATTACTAACTATCCTCTTTCAAATATATTCACAATCTAGTACTTATCTTTAGTAGAAACAAAGACTGGTAAAAATGGGTAAAGCTTTATGGGTTAACAAGGAAGTAAAATCATATGAACTCTTTCCTTGGCAAACCAAAGAGTGAATTCTACATTTATCTTTCAAAGATATTTTTACAACCAACCAACTGGGAGTCCTACTCAATGGTCATGTGTCAGGTTTTTAGAGTGAAACTTTATTTTGCTAATTATGATAGGAGGCTTTTCAGAAAACTTCTATTTATATTCTGGTACAATCTTTTTCTTTTGGGGGAGTACCAGAGATTGAACTTAGGGCCTTGCATTTTTCCAGGCAGGTGTTTATGCCACTGAGCTATATGCCCAGCCCTTCTATTATGATAAATCACTGAAATTATTTTTTAGTTGTCTCTGTTTTTCCTTAACACCCATCAGTTCAATAAATAATACACAGCTATACATGTTTCTTTCCTGGAAAATATCCATTTTTGAGTACTTTTTCATGGATATATCTCTTAAATTTCTAGTCTCTAAAAAAAACAATCCCCTTTATCTATTTAGAATTTCTTATGTAGAGAAAAGGTAAATTGGTTTGTTATTAATAGCCAATATTGATTTGAATGTTTATAGCTAAAGATTCATTATGGGGCTTTTAAAATAAATCTAGAAATCAATACTTTATCTTTAAGTTAATGAAATAAAAGTTAAAGTTACTGAAGATTCAATTTACATGAACTCTGTATTGAGAATAATGGTCACATGGATTTAACTCAGCAAAATCCTGTTCTCCAGCTAACATCATCACTAATGTATATTCTTTTCATTGCCTGAGAAATGATCATGCTACAGAGATGCTAAAATACAGTTCCTGGCACAAAACAGGAACTCAAATATATTCATTTAATGGATTTATATACCATGTACCATATCATTCATTCGTTCATTCTTTATTTCTTTCTTTCCTTCAGTAAATATTGATGAAGCATATCTTATAAAAGTGTCTAAGGGCACAGATTCTGGAGCCAGACTGCCTGAGTTCAAATTGGCTCTGCTAACTGTGTAAGTCAGTGCAAATTACTTAACCCCTCAGTGCTTGAATTTCCTCTGCTATAAAATAGAGAGACTCCAACTATATGAGATATATGATAAGACATGTTTTATAAAGCTTTATGAGGAATAAATTACATATACATGAATGTAGAGCAATTCTCTGCAAATTTTAAGAGTCTTATATGTATTTAATCAATAAATTATTAAAGATAAGTAGATGATAAAATTTCAAGCAGGGGGTATGAGTATATAAAAAGGTGCGATTTCTCTTTCTAAGAATTGGGAATGTTCAGATGACCCTTTAGCCTAAAAATGTTTTGCATTAAATCAACTTTTAACATGATTGTTAGCTTAGACCATAAGCATGTAAGATTGGAATTCAGCAAACAATCTGCATGATGATCTTGACTCCTAGACACTAATACAGTCTTTATTATTGCAGTGAAATCATAAAATCTTTGAAATAGTTGTTATTCACACTGTGTTCTTCCTTTGTTATGGAGCATTTCACATAAAAAAGAATGAACATCAACTTTCCAAACATTTCCACTGATATTCTAATTAATTTCACAAGTGTGAATGATTTCCACTGTGTCTCTCCAACCAGGTCGTCTCAATATTTTTTAAAATGAAAACACTCATTTCCTTTAAAAGACTTAAGTGGTGCCAGATAGTTGGAGTCTGTAGGGGCAGAGCTAAGGATATCTGATTTAATGTACAACATGTGTAATCCACATCCTATCACCCATTGATTCAAAACCAAACATGTCTTACTATTCCTTTCTCTAAATATCCACTACTTCTTTCAAATGCTTGCATTTACCACTGGGAGCATTCAAAAGTGTCTCTCCTCGCTTCCTAGTTTATTTATTCTTCCAATTCATACATTGTATATAATGTAGGCAAAATTAGCTTTCAAATTTTGAATAAAAGTCACTGTATTTTTGCACTGAAAACTTTCAATGATAGCACATCGTCTTAGCAATAGTCCCAAACCCAGTTGTCCTAAAGTCTTCCCTGGTGGGACCTATCCTTACTTGTGAAGGTGTTCATTCAGGTGTTTAATGGCTCAGAGGTTGATCCCTGATGGATTCTGATCAAACCCCTACGTGGACCAATGTTCGAGAGCCAGTAACCAGAAGATAAAGGCAATGTAGAGCACCCTTCTGCACCCATCCTCGCATGCCTTCTCCTGCTCTCTCTTCTTCTCCCAGAGCACTGAGCTACCTGAAAGCTCATGTCCAGGTCCTGCTAGTGCTTCCCTCATAGTTTAGCAGTCACCAACTTCCCCTGAGACTCTTCTGGACTGCTCTAGGTCAACTGGTAGCTCCTTCTGTAGTCCCTGAACTACACCATTTCTTTTATAATTATGAGAAATAACAATGCATGCAGTGGTAGAATAGGAGCATTAATTGTTGTGCAGTTCAGATAGGCACAACTAATACACTGAAAGAAATCTGAAGCTTTACTCATACCTCTCAGATCATATTAAAGACTGTTCTAATGCTGAGTGCCTTTCCACTCATTTATCTCTCCTTCCAGTTTTCTCACCATTCTACTTGATGCTGCTTCTTTCTCTTCCAAATTCTCTGTAGATTTTTCCACATGTTCTGTTCACTTAAATTTTTTCCCTGTTTTGCCCCTCTCCTTTGATCCTGATTCAGCACTTTGGAAGTTTCAAAACACAGTACCATTTTCTTTGGATGCCTGTGAATGACAAATCACCTCAACTACGGAAGTCTTTAGAACTTAGGAGTTGTTTTTATTAATTATAGAGAAGGGAGGCTTTGGATCACTGAGATGTCTCTTGCATTTCACTTTGGGTTCTGGAAGAGCAGCAAGTATATCTTAGTGATTTCTCTGTATAAATCTATTGGGGTACTAAGTGAGTACTGTGTTTTGAAATGTATTAGATCTATTTGAAAGAAAAGCTAATTTATTTGCTTTTGTATAAGGCAGAGTCAATGATAGAAAAGTATTTTGATTCTTCTCTATAATAATTTCTCCTCTTCTTGTCATTTTTTTCTGTAATATTGCAAGTATTACAACTGTGTAACAATTTATGTAAAAATTAAAGACATAAGCAGTTGTCCATGATGCTTGTGGAAGTTTTAGGGTGGGAACAGAAAGACCATGGCCAGGCAGTCTCATTGGCATCATGTGGATGAAGTCAGCAGGCTAGAGTCATGTGAAGTCATGTCCAGCTTTACTGGATGTGAAGATCCACATCCACAGGGTGCTGATGGTTGAGCACTTATGTCCGGGGTTTCTTGGGTGCTCTCCCACCATGGCAGAGAGCTTCCTTCAGCGTGTGTTGTCCAAGAATAAGAAACAGAAGCCCTGTCCCTTTTATGACCTAGCCACAGACATCAGACATTGTCAATTCTTTACTGCTCTATATTAGTCTAGAAGGTCAGCTTTAATCAATGCTAGTATGAGACTCCAAAAAAATAAAGGATACCAGAGGTATGGATATCTTGGAGACTAGATGTCTTCCTTCCAAGATGAATTGTGGGCTAGCCTCACTACCTCTACTACAGAAGAAATTAAAAATGTGATGCAATAAAAATGTACCATTTTATATTAAAAATGTTAAGAAATTATGGTTTTATTCAAGTATTCTTACATTGCAGACATTTAAAATTTTAGGCCTTCGCTAATTCAAGTATTTATTTCAAACAAAATGTCCCCAAAATATTGGCATCAAATCTCCAACAAATGGTCAAAATGCTGTGTCCTGGGCCATTAAGTAGTCAAACCAAGCAAGCAAGCAAACAAACAAATACTCTGCAACAGCCAGAGGAGGAAAACAACAAATGTGTCTTTTTGAAGTATAAAACTTAAATTTAAGTCAAGATTGTAAATTATATAATTTTTTGTAGCCAGCTAACTCCTATGCAGTTCAATCATGTGTTTGCTTATTAGTAAAAGGTGGTCTACACTAATTTTCATGGGCTTTATTGTGTTCACAGTGGTGGGCTCTATTCATATGATCCTAACCATGCTAATTTGCTGACCAGGCAATAGGGTCTCTAGCTTTGAAATTAAAATTAAATAAAGCTTTATCCATTCATTTATCTCTCAAGGATTATAGAATTATTAAAGAGAACTTTAAACTAAGAGATAGCATAATACAGAAGATTTTGAAGTTAATTGAATAGATTAATCTTTGACATTAAATAAAATCTTAGAATGCATTGGCTGGAAGGTAAATTACACAAAACAGAATGTCTTGAATTGTTTTTCATTGCACACAATTTGGGTCCAGATAAAGTTTATTTATTAATGTAGTCTCTTTCAATACTTCAGTTCTTTTACAACACTAATGAAGGTCATAGACAAATTTATTTTTACAATATAGCCCTTACTTGAATTTTGACAACTTGAGTTGAATACTACAAGTTACAGCATACAACAGTTTTATAGACTTTCTTTGCAATTGGAACACAAAACGAATAAAAGTGGACATAAAAGGAGCCATTTGATTTTGAAAGTTTTACTGCTGCAGCTATAGATTCGTATTCATAGAGATAAAATACTGGACTTTACATTAGGTCTGCCATGTATTTTGCTTTGTCTCTTTAAAAGAATAGGATGCAACAGAGGAAAAATATAAATTTTCAATCTGATTTTTCATGGGGAAGAATTCAGCTTATTACTTTGACCTCAGAGAACATTATGCTTGAAATGGGAGATATATCAATGCTGAAGACTAACACTACCTTTGTGGGTCCGAGATGGGTGGGAAACACCTACAAGTTTGCATTCTATCCACATCTCTAGTTTCTCCATGAGATACAGTATCTTTCTCCAAGCTTGTTTTTCAGACTAAAATATTTATTGCCAGATTATTAATTTATTTTCTTTACTTTCTATATAGAGATAATTTAAGTATTTTTTCTGTAGTTTCAAGACTAATAATTAGTTATTATTACAAATTTTCACCTGAAATGCAAATATAGTACAGCTGGAATGATGCAGAATCCAAACATGAGTAATCATTTAATTCTCTATTATTTATTGCTTTTATATTTTAAAATCATTTTATATAAATGTTAAAATTATACTTTACACATCCATCATTGGGTGATCCTGCCTATGTCTATGTCTTATCACGCGAGTGAGCTGGTCATGAAATGCTCTCTGTAATTGGAGGGTCTGCAGCACATTCTTTACCGGTTGCTCCACATGCATAAAAATATCCTCTAAGGGAAAAGAAATGGCAATAAGGAGAATGAAAAGCCTTACCTTAAACTCTCTCAAGTTGAGGCCTGTAAACAGGCTAGCTTTGGAAGTTGGTGCTTTGCAAAAGAAGGAATATATGTGATTAATGGAATACTTATGAATCTTTAGAAGACATTTCTAATACAAAACATATGCATCCAACAGGAAATCCAAAGTTAAATAACATTATGTCCTTGTAATGTTAATGAAAACTTTATTACTTGCCTCTTCTTTCAAAGGTGTTTATTATTGCTCTATTCATTAGTGTGAGCTGTTTAGCATCAGTAGTTTAAAAATCATAAAAGTAATTTTTTTGTTGTTGTCACGAAGTATACAGTACTGGTCCTCATTCCGTAAAATCCCAAATGCACTCTATCCCTTTTGTTGGTGCTTTATTTCTTTCCCTCTTTCCATGTTTGCTTTGGCTTGCAAACTTATTCCTGCCAAACGAGTCAGTTGGAATGGGAACATTAATTTTTATGTGTGGAAGCATGTCGGCTACATGGGGAGAGGAAGGCATGGGGCAGCAGGGGGCGGGAACAACCAAGCCTGTGTATTGCAGCAAACTGAGCTGTCATGAGAAAAGCTCTGACAGTCACCCGTAATGCAAGCTTTTGCTAGAAATGCTATGGATGAAAAGTTGTAGTAATTTGCTGGAAATCCTTATTTTGGCTTAAAAACCCTTTTCTCAACACTAGGACATTTAGGAGACTCATCTAACCTGCAGTCTCCCGGATCTTTGCTTGGGTGCCCCATTATTGACATACTCAAGAGGAACATTTAAAAATAGAGACAAAAGACAGAAAAATGATAATTGCAAGGATACTTAGTACACATTGGTGTTATTTACATCGAGGATCTGAGTATCTACCTCCTAGAGTACTTCCTCAGTGTCAGAGCCTGTATTTACTTATTCTTTTTTTTTTTTTTTTTTTTTTTTTTTGTATTTTAGGGAAAGGGCTGCAGGGTCTTCGGGTCTCACTACTAGATCAGACTCGTAGTGATATGCCTGTTTACAGCCTCCCAAGACCTGGGATTACAGATGCGCATCACAATGTACAGTCTCAATTGCCATCTCAGTACACAGAGGAATCGAACCCTTGGCCCCTGAACCTGCTTTCAGGCACTGTAATCTGCTAAACTATTTAGTCGGCCCCTTTCCTTTATATTGCTCATTGAGTTTATTGCCAGTTATTTAATAGATAATTAATAATGTTCACTAATCAATGATTATCTGAATATGATAGGAATCATGTAAAAGATGAACTAGCTTTGAAATTTATGGTCTCAAGAGGTAAATCTATCAAATGCAATGCCACAGGAAGATGGATATAGGAACAATATATAAATGATGAATATGGAATCTTTGTAACTGTCTCCAAGTGGAACAGGACACCTTTAAATCATCACTTGCAGTCACAGAATTTTTCTTAGCAGAGATTGTTGTATCCCTCAAAACAACTAAGTGATGCTTTGGAAACAAACCACCCCAGAATGCTGTGGCAGCAATGCAATATAGTCTATGCTGTCACTGTCATGAGCTGGGAGGGACATTTTGGCCATCCATGTCACCCAAGGCCAACGCTGAGGGAAGAGCCGTAGTGTTGAAAGTTGCTAGTTATGAAAACTAACGTCACTCATGTGAGTGACGCATGCTGCTGCCACTCACAACTCACTGGTCACGCCTAGACGTGTGCTCCAAAGCATGCCAAAGCCCGAGGTGCCATCCTGACCGCACCCGAAGATGACACCGTCAATGACCCGTACTCAAACACTGAAAAAGAACCTTGTGGAGAAGATTACAAAGAAATTCCATAAGGAAATCTCAACTACCAAGGTGTGTTAATTTTGTGAAATATACTTAGTTTCTCAACCCCTATGTGACATCACCAACATTTTTGTTTTATGGAGAAAAATACATAATTGAATTTGTACTACAGCTTATTTTAGGGGAATAATTTCAAAAATACTTTCACTTAACTGTGTTCTGTAATCATTGAATCTATTTTAATTGATTTGTGTTTGTGTCTGTGCTCTCTTTTTCTCGGTGACTTTTTCTCGGTGCTTGGAGTTTGGAGGATTTTTCAAAGGCCAACCTTTATAATCTTCTATGATCCATAGCTTGCACTATGGAAATGTCCATAAGCTCTTCCAAACAAATTTGTTTCCTCTTTTAGGTAAGCACTTAAGGGCAACTTTTCACTGGCCATATTGAGAAATACTTCATGGACTACTAGAGCTAGTTTTAAGAAGGGTTTACATCTCATGAACACTGATTATGATGGAAAACTCAAGTCTGTGCACCACGGTGGGGAAGTATTTAAGATGGTAGCCAGGGGAGCCATTTGCATAATGCATTGCTGTTTATGGGGCCATATTCTGACTTTCTAATACACCCTCAGTCGGCATGGGCTCGTCCACATGTGCAGAGCAGAATTACATCCTAGCAACTGGATTATTGTTCCACAATGGCTGCAAAGTTAAAGCAAGGCTCTGTACTGCCTCACACAGGATGGAAATCCCAGGGACAGTTTCAGAATCTGGGGTTCTGGTGACTGTAGTAATTTCTTCTGTTCAGTTTTGTTTGGAGTGTGTATGTATGTGTGTGTGTGTGTGTGTGTGTGTGTGAGAGAGAGAGAGAGAGAGAGAGAGAGAGAGAGAGAGAGAGAGAGAGAGAGAAAGAAAAGAGAGACAGGCATGTGATTGATTAGGAAAAATTTGCATTTGACATCAATGGATTTTGCTTCTCTTTGTATATGCAGAGATATTATGATACTTTAAGGAAAAGGAAGAGGCATAATATCACAGAGCAATAAGGTGCATCTTATATCAGTCCTCAAAAATTTAATCTCATGATGCTGGTGGTTAGATCAATTCTCTTAAGCCTATCTCAACAATGGTAGCTCTTACATGCTGTTTTGTCTATAATGCTGCAGTTATCTTTGCTTGTGATACTGAAGCAATTAAAGGATTCCACCCCCATTTTGCTCACCAGTCGTTAGTGAGAAAACTTAGCCATTTGTCTGGGTTGCACTGCTTGTGAAGCAATCTTTTTAGCCTCTGCTTTTCTGAATGATAATAAGGTGATGAGTGGGTTCCTCTTAGGAAGATGTGTGGACCTGTCTTTATTGGAGATTTAATATCTTTAATGATCACTATCATGTGACTAAGGAGGAGAAGGCAAGCCATGACAATATCTGTGGACAACTAAAAATACACAAATGCCAGAGATATACAACAGAAACTGTCTGGACAGTTCTCTTAAGTACCTGTCATGTGAGGAGGACATGTGACAGAGGTACTGTGCGGTCCTGAGTGAGGTATGTCACAGCTGATAGTGAAGGACATCACTGTCTACTAGCTCTGGTGTAAGCAGGACAGTGTTCAGGAATTTTTCAAAATGGTAAAGAATGACTTAGGTTGATATCAGTCTCACTGTGTATTTGTTTTGATCAGCCAGAAAAAAATGACAATAACATTCTTATTATAGAATCTGCCCTGATTGTGTAAGAGTGAAATTTCGCTCTTGGTATGTGACTTCATTTTCACCAAGTCTAAGGATTAGGTGATGTTATGGTTTGAGTGTGATGGTCTCCAAAAGCCTCATATAGTCATGAGAGACAGGCTTTTCAGAGGCAGCTGAATCTAGAATTTGTGACTGATTCATAATCCAGTGCTGAAATTATAGGTGTGAGTATGAGTGCTACACCCATCCAAGTCTGGGCAGCCAAATACATTATAAGGGATGGAAGATATGCCTATAATCTCTCTGTCTCTGTCTCTTTCTTTTTCTCCCATCCTCCCTCCTCTTCATCTCTCTCACTGTTTCCTTCCTATTTGTCTCTCTATCTCTATCTTTCTCTGTCTTCCTCTGTCTGTCTGCCTCTGTCTCTGTTTCCCTCTGTCTCTATTTGTCTGTCTGCCTCTCTCTCTCTCTCTCTCTCTCTCTCTCTCTCTCTCTCTCCATCTCATTGTTTAGCTGTCTCATGCTGCCATAAACTTATATCTCTCTGCCCTGATGCAGTTTCTGAATATTAGTGCTGCCCACTAGTAAGAAAACTTCTCTAAGTATCTAGCAATCCAAACTTCAGATATAAGAAAGCTAAAAAACAACCAAAAGGACACCAAACAAAAACAACAAACATCTAGAAACTTTAACTGTAAATATGTTGATGTGGACTTAATTCTAGTTAATGGCATCAGGTAAGAAACAAGGTTTCCTTGTAGTTCAGCATTATGATCAGTTGAGGAGCATTGACTATAAACCACAGGCTTTTGTTGTACCTGCTAATTGGTGGACTAACCTATTACCAGCTTTCTTAAATGTTACACAGGCTAGACATGAGAGCAAACATTGGTCATATCAGGAACTTCTGAAACTTGTATTACCTGCATACAAAGGGCTACAAAAAATGTCTATCTGGACTGCAGAGCTGTGTTCCACTTTTAAGCTTAAAGAAGGTATTTCTGTAAGCCAACTCCAGCTCTCATCCATAAGCATAAAAGCTTTCAGTTGTGGAGGCTAGAGGTTGTCAAACTGAAGTGCGGTTAGCACTGAACAAAGCTCTTAGGCACAATAATGTGGAGCAACTGATACAGTAAAAAAAAAGTATAGATTTAAACAACATCAGACAAGTTGAGCACAGCCTTTGAGATGCATGCTCTGAAAAACAAAGTTAAGCTTTGTGAACTTTGAACGGAAGGGCTTTACATGAATTTTATATGAATTTGGGAGATGAAGATGCCATTTAAGAAAACTGATTAATTGCACAGCTTCTCCTTGGGCATGCCAACGTGCTGGAAATATATTTGTCAATACACTTTTTAGTCACATGAAATAGACACAATCTAATCCAAAAAAAGAGAGCCGGGGATGCACAAAGGAGCTGCTGCATGCCTTCTGACGATGATCTGGTGAGTGAAATGTAAAGCTAGGATTTACAAATATTACACAAGTGAACACTGTTACTGCACTCAGGCTGAAAAATCCTGTTCAAATCCAATAAGTGGTTTAAGATGTGCAAATCGAGGCTTCTGCAGGGAGTCAGGCATTAGAAGCCACCTGGAGCATGCGGTGGAGATTGTATCCAGCAATACAGCAGCTGGGCTGAAATTATAAAGAGAGCTGCTTTTCATCACGCTTGTTTTAATGCATACATTTCTCCTGTCACTGGCACCCCAGGAAAACTATAAGCATGAAAATGAATGGTGCCCATTACCTGATATTCATACTTGTGACAACAGAGGGAAGAATCACAACACGACAGTAAGCAAAAAAATTGATATCCAAATTATTTTTAAGTTGCTGCGGTAGGGGAAAAAATCTTGAAAGCCAATTGGCAATGTTTTCATATGAAAGATGGGGACAGAAGCAGTCATTTCCTATTTCGTCATCAATTTTCCCCTTCTGATAAGGTGTGGGAAGTCTTACTATTATTATTTTACTTTTCTTCAAGGCCATATTTTAAAATAGCTTTTACACAAAAAAGAGAGACTAGCTGTTATCTTTAATGTGGAACTTAATGTAAAATTCTGAGTAGAGAGAAGATCCGAAGCTTTCATTTGGATCCAAGCCACTTTGGTTTTAGGGACAGTGAACATATTCCCTGCAGGTCGCCCTGTAATTGTTGGACTGATGGACTGATATGCAGACCTCTCTACCATCTTATGTGGCTCCAAACTGAATAGGGGATACCAGATACTGTTGAATTGTTATTTCACATTAGTAGAGCCTACATCACATCATAATCATTATATATATATATATATATATATATATATATATATATATATATATATATATATATACACATACATCTTCAGGACAATGTGAAGGAAGCCTCAATAAGAGCTAATTATTAAAAAGGCAAAACAAATTTAAAGCACAAAAAGGTGATACTGTGTCTAGAATTTTCCTTTTCTGTTATGATTTCAGTAACCCTTTCCTACAAACTATAGAATTTTCCTAATAGTCTATTAGGTGAATTATGTTATCTTTTGTCAGACAATTACCTATGCACTTTGGGTTTCAATTTAATATATGCTTCTTTGAAAACTATGCATAACTTTGTACCTAACCTAGGTATGTAAAATATATATCCTGTTTCCAAAGGCTGGTGCCCATTCATTCTGACCGCTAGCAAATAAGACTAAATAGTATTCAAATGATGAGCAGATATGCTGCATATTTTTCTTGTTCTTTGTTTTGAATCATGTTAAGTCTTGTATCTTTAAGACTGAACAATACCTTGGAAAATTCAGAGGTGGCTCACTGATCCCACATGTAGATCAAACACTTAAAAGGCAAGAACTATCTTGGGATCTACCTTTGAGCTAACCTAAGTCTCTTCATAGTTTTCCTCATTCATTCATTTATTTATTTACATAACATGAATTTGTTGGAGTCAAATTATCTGCTGAGGATTTGCAGCATGTCCAGCAGTTACAAGGTTAAGTACACCATAGTCCATCTCCTGTACAAGCTTGTTGGTCCATTGCTAGGATGGGAAATAAACATACTGCTTACAAAATGTCCTGGTGTCTCACAGGAAGATCCAGGATACAGCTCTGCTTAGGGCAACTGGAATGGCCTTCACATAGGTAAAAACAAGTTGGTAGCATATGGTGGGGGCACAATATTTATTTTAAAGGTCTAGAAAACAGAGAGGTGAGAAGTCATGAAGTGTTTTGTTTTGTTTTTTTAATATATATAGTGCAGGCTCTCCAGAGTCTCACTATACAGATCAGACTTGTAGTGATCTTCTTGTTTTTAGCCTCCCAAGCGCTAGGATTACAGGTTCATGCCACCATGCACAGTCTCAATCACTGTCTGTTCCCCCAGGAGGCAGGGCTGGCACGGCAGGCTGGGGATACAACATCAGGCACCTGAGTCTGCCTAAGCAGGCATGAAGTCTTTGACATGGCTTCTAGCTTTCTGTAGCTTGAGCGTGTGGGCATCTTGTTCTTGCAATTAATTAAAAAGAAAGAGTAAAGCCTCATGTCATCTGAAACAAATTGAAAACACAGACTTACTTTTCTTTTATGATTAATTTTCTGGAATTTCTCTTTAAAAATTTGAAGTACTTAGCTTTTTTCCTCTCAACTTCTTTCATATAAAAAGGATGAAAAAATTTAACCAATGCATTTTTTGTTACTCTTTTCAACTTTGCTTTAAAGGTCTTTGAAACACTTATATAAAGTAGATAATAGTTTATGCTCTATTTAATCCAGCCTAGAGATCATTTTAATAATCTCTTTAATAAAATTCTTCTGAAGATTCAAAGTGTTAATACTAGTCAAATATTTTAAAAGTGTTAAATATTCCACTATAGATCATGTATTAGAAAAGTCTTAGCTTGTTTTTTATGGTTCTAATTGATATATGGTTTTATATGCTATGTTTGCATATTTAATTTTTAAGAATCAAAGATCTTGTAGAGTTTGGTGATTTGTCAGTACTAAAGTAGAAGTAAACAAAAGTCAAAGTTAAAAAAAAAAGAGGCCAGGACTAAAATTTGAGACCTGGGCTGGGTGTAGTGGTGGATATTAGTAATCCCACTGTGCTAGGTTTTCTGAGGCAGGAGGATCACAAGTTTGAGTCTAATCTGGACAATTCAGCAATTTACTGAGACTCTATCTTTTAAAAAAGAATGGAACTTGAATTGGAATCCTATTAATTTTTAAAATCTTTATTGTTGAAATCAAATCAGTCTATAGTGAAACTGTCAAAACATGGCTAGTTTCGAAGGTTCATTTCAGCCTTGTAACACCAGTGATAACAATAATCTCACTTGTCCATAGTACATAAATCAAAGAAGCTCAAATAATGGATTTTCTCATTCCTTAAATACTTCTTGAAAGTTAACTGAGTAATTTTTATAGTGGATTAAGTCTATCATATGCAGTTCTTTTACCACACCTTTAAGCAGTAGGCTGCAACGGAAGGAACTAGAAACAACTTCCTAGTTATGCAGACCCTTTACAACTAAAATATCAGAGCATAGATTTAGTAAAGTGAGCATTCTATTTTTCTTAAGTTATTTCTCATTGTTATATGAGGAACAGTAATCCCAATAATTTCTTTGGAGGAATTACTGAAAGAAATTGAAGAAGATTTGCTTTTATAAGATAAAATCATCAGACCTAAAAGGGGAAAATATGGTACCCATCATGCATGGTGACTCACCATTTTCAAATTGTTTTCCTCCAAAAGTGGGAAATTAAGGAGAATTACAATCTTTCATGAGTTCTGTCCTGTCTTGACTTGTTTCAAATGATTTCCTTATTTTGTGCTATTTTTAGCTGGTAGTTATTAATGCAGATTGCCTAGTTAGGAAAATTCAAACTTTATCTGTAAGGCACAGGTTTTAAAATGAACAAGTTATCCAAACATCTACTTGGTAAAAGAAAGGGTTTCTCTGTGGGAGAGTTTCTGGATATTTTGGTTAGGAATTTAATTTATTTTTAAACAAACACATTGAATTTCTGTAGTGGAAATTTGCCATTAGGTTTCTTAAATCAGTTACAGTTTATGCCATTGATTCATGAATTATTCAAAGTAGTGAGCCAGACTTACCAACCTATGACAGCAAGTACTGGAATCTCAAGGGAAATAGAGCCCTGGCTTGTTTATCTTGGAGAGTATTCTTGTCATAATTTTTACTGTGCACATATATTTTGTGGGCCATTTTGTCTGTTTTTCCTATTCTTAGGTACAATAAACCAAAAAGGGGGGGAAAGGATTCTGCTGTTTAGCGCTGGTAAAGTTATTAAAGGATTTCAGCTCGTTCTGTCTAAAGGTGCAGATACCTTTCCCTGTAGTACAGAGGGCTGAAGAAATATATGATGTGTTCTGTGTAGGAAGGGAATGAAACCCTTCCTCATAATGCTGCACTACCACCACCACCTATGGAAAAGAGCAACAAGCTCTTTGACCATCGTTGGCCTCACTAGCTTGACGAAGATGCTGTGGAGTAGAACAGAGCCAGACCTGCGAAGCTGAGTCTGGGGCCACAGGAGCCGAGAAACCCAGCCTCTTGCTGTTGGGCGAGGTCCAAGGTGAAGAGTGGGACAGAGCGAAAGTGCTGCGTGCAAATACTGCTTCACCTCACCCAGCCAGAGGTCAGACAGAAGCCATAGGCTCTGAAACGGAGAACAGCGGCTGTGCCTTGATGGCATCAATAAATCTGAGAATCTGGTTTCCATGGTGGTTAAAACCATGGGGAGCACTGATGGCACAATATGGAGCACAGGAGGAGAGGCCGGAAAGCTGTCTGTGCAGCTGTGCTTTCATGAAGCTCGAGGCTCCTTTTCTCCTTTCCGCAGAGGCTGTCCAAAGCAAGGTGTAAGGGACAGACTTCTCATTGGAAAAATAGTTGGTACCCTATCTGAGGAAGGGAAAGCAGTGGGGGAATGTAGGAAAACCACGTGGAAAATGAACACACTCCTGTTTCACTGAGGACAGAAGCTCAAATCATATTTGAGCATTAGATTGGTTGTGGAATCTATAAAATGGAGATAATATACTGATGCTTTCTCAAGTGCGCTGGAGGCCGAGGTGAAACAACGCAGGCAGCAGTGCCTCGCACGGTGCAGGCCTCAGGACGCAGCACGTGTACAACCGGCTCATGTAGACAGAGAGAATCAAGTAGTCATTTAATGTGCAGGGAAATCAGTCAAATTATTTAGAAATCCCCTGGGTCACCTTTCATCCTCATGTATGTTTTTATGCTAAGTTAGATACTGCATGTTAATTCTTTTAAACTTTGGGAAGACTTTTTAAAAGCTTTACTGTTCACTCAGTGTGAATAGTAGTGTGTCAAAGTGTATGCCAGGTGCTGAAAATTATTAAATGTTACCTTGAAATTTCCCCTCTTCCCTCAAATCATTATTTTTTTGTGTCCTAGAAGAAAAAAAAATGCATTTTATTTATTTTTTAATGTTTATCAATTAGTGTATGTATTTGATACAGGGTTTCACTCTGTAATTCAGACTCATGGTGATTCTCCTGTCTTAGCCTCCCCAATGCTGGAATTACAGGTGTGAGCCACTGTGCCCAGAGAGCACCCCTGGGGTTCCAGGCACGACACTGCATGTGGTATCCGGAATTGAACTGGGATCCTTGTGCTTACCAAGGCAGGTGCTTAGATCACCAAACTGTCTCCCCATGCCCTAAACATGCATTTTAAAGACTGCTACTGAGTTCATTTTATTTTGGAAGGAAGCCAATCATTGAACAACAATCTAAAGAAAGAAAGACAAAATTTCTGTTATAATATTATTGTTTTGACCAGAAACTTAGAAAATCATTTTCAGGATTGCTGCTATAAGTGTTTTGTAGTTTGGGGACCTAATTTATGAAAGTATTATTTTCTTGGTTTATATGTTTGCTTATATAGATAGAATCAACAAAGAATTTACTTACTGTAGCCATGTTAGGTTCCAGCAAGACTTAATTCCTATATGGATTTTTCTTCAGCACTACATGTATTTTCATTTTCCAAAGGTTTCCTACATAAAACAAAGAACCATCATACTACTTATGGGGGGGAAATATTATTTATGAATAGTAAGAAATTGCTTCTATTTTTCTTTTCTTCAGAATTTCCTAACAGCTAAGCATTCTCTCTTTTAGTTGAAAAAAGGAGTTGGTGTACAAATTTGTGACCACTTGCACCCACCTACCCCATTTCTATCAATGCTCATGGCTGTAAGACAAAGACTAACATCTTGTCTCATCTCTACTTGCTAATTTAATTCTGCAACATAATTTATTACCGAAATGTGGGACATCGTTGTGTAAACAGTTCCACTTCATTTCAAGGGATCATTAGGTACCTTTCTTTTTGCCCACAAATAAAACAAGGACACTATGATAACTGGAACAAGTAATTTAAAAAGCAATAGCAGTGAGGATGAGTGTGGTTGGAGTCAGACACGTGGCTGTGTCAGGCATCAGATCAGCACTCCCTGTCTGTCAGACCAAGACAAACTCCTGAAACCCTCTGCCATGACTTTCTTGTTTGCAAAATTCCAACACTTCATTCTACCTTCATCATAGGGAATTTTAAGGTCTAAGTGTGCAATAAATATAAACTCTTAAGAAAGTTGTGTTTAGTGATCACCCAATAAGTATTAGCTATTATTACCATTAATTAAAACCAGCTTTCTTAGATGATCCAATTCCATTATTGATCAGCCTACTGACTGGTAATTAGTTACATTACAATTTGAAAACAGGTTTTGGGATGAGTACGTTGATCTATCTACTATGTGTTGTTGCTTTTCTCCCCCAAAGGGATTGGGAAATTTCTGTGTTATGTTATGAACAGAAGCAAAGTAGATGTTCACAGTTCAACAAGGGTGCTCATCTTACAAATACCTACTTTAGTAGTATCTTCTCTGAAGAAACAGAAATAAAAGCAGGGTGGAGAAAACAGCCTCCTTACTTGACATGGAAAGAGCCTGTTGGCCTAGAGCCAAAAACCTTTTAAATCTGCAAGCTTGGCCTCTTCCCCTAGACATTTCTTCTTATACAATGGCTTCTGATTCTGTGCTAAGCAAGCTTGCCCACTCCTGCTGAAATTATTCTTCTACACCACAATTTCTCAGCCATGGCACTCTGCCATTCGGTTCTCATCTTCCTTTGCTGATGGGTCAGGTGTCTACTGTAGGATGTTTCAGAGCATCCCAGGGCTCTAACCACAAGGCAAGAGGCACTTCTCCACCAGGTGTCAAGCACCAAAAGTGTTTTCATGTTTTGCCAAGTGTCCCTAACACCAGCCCATGCTGAGAATCATGGCACTAGAGCACCAGAACTGGGCTGCCTGTCCATTCTTCTGCATAAGACCATGGTTCGCAATAGGTTCTATTAAAACAACATGCTATCTTTGAGTTCACTCAAATCAATAAGCTGTTTTCATTTCTGAATCACTCTCCTAGCAGGTATGCCTCTAATTCAAGCAGCCATTTATTACTCTCACTAACACATTCTTTGCTACTGCAGCCAGTTGTAGTTCATCCCTTGCCTCACAGGATTTCCTACTGGTTGTTCCCTTCCCCAGCCCCAACCCTCTGCCGGAATAAATGTCTCCATTCCAGTTACTTAAATGATCTCTCTACAATCCAAGTCTGATCTTATTTTTATTCTTGTATAATCCTCCAATAGTTCTCTACTATCTTCAGGATGAAATCAAAACATGAAAGCCAATGCACAAACATACCTGCTCTTAATTAATACTAAACTCAGGTCCCCAAATATGCACAAATCATCTAAGCAACTGCCCTTTTACATGCTCACTAGCAATGATCTTTACATTTGTAACCATTTGAATTAATCTTTTTGCTTCATTCTTGGTCTACTAAGTTATCCTTTGCTCTGGAAATTCTCCTTAATTCCTAAATAAGATCAGAGTTTTTCCATTCCATAGAAAGTTTATTACAGTTCCAGCCAAAGTTTATTGTAATTGTTTATAAATCTCTCTTTATGATGGAATGTAAGTTCTGTTATGCATAGGTCAAACCATACACCTTGGTGGACTCATAATCAAATCAGAACGGGCTCAAAGTTCGCATAGAAAATGAAAATTAATTGAACTTGAATAAAAAAGAGAAATCAGTATCTTCGCATCTTATTATCCTGTTTGGTTCTTCATTCATAATTGCCTAGGACTCAAGGTTTTCCAGGCAATGGGCTGGGGCTCTTGGTTTCACAGGCATTCTGCTACGAACACTCCCCACCACCGTGGTTGTGGTTCACTTCCCCTTGGCCCCATATAGAAAGCCAAACCACAAAGAGGAAAAATGACCTACACCTGCAATCTGGCTATTCTAGTATATATACTCCATCCCCTCAAAACCCTACAAAATCCCCTGTCTCCAAATTTTGTTCTGGGCTGTCTTGGTCCAAGAAACAGCCTTCAACATAAGCTTCCAGTAAACCTGCTTTACTCATGTCAGGGTGTCTGGTTCGGTTCCGTGTGGGTTTGACTGCCTAGGTTTGACCTTTCAATTCATTTGCCCATATGACAAATTGCTTCCTTATTTTTATTAATCCATTTACTCATGCATTATCTACTTCCTCTCTCTATTGCCGCTAGGAAATAAGTTGTATGAGGGCAAGAAATATTTTGTGATGTTGAGTGCTAATTTATGGCACCTACGATGGTTCTGGGAAAACAGTAAAAGCTGAGAACATTTTGCTGTGTGAATAAATTTAAAAGGTGAGCCCAGAAGCAGGTGCTACTTAATGAAACCAAGAATGAATGGTCACAGATGTAGAAAGGGAAGTGAGAGAATATATTAAAACATAAGAAATAAAGTAATTACTTTGTTATATTTTTCTTGAAAAATAGACAAAGTTGGAGGAAGTACCCAATAATGATAATCCTAGACCTACGTAGAGGAAATAAAAAGGGATTCTCGGATCTTGTTGTTCTTCTTTTACCTATAGGAAGCAAATTTAGCAGCTGCTATTACAAATGAAAAGAAAAATTGCCATGCACAAAGTTTGTGTTCTCAAGATTGATGGACATTTCCTTTTGAAAATATGCCTATTTATAATCACAAATAAAGTTCCTGTTGTCTCATGAACAACAGACCATGATTCTTATGGATTTGCCTCCCAAGAGTTAAATAACCTAATTCCACTTGACAGTATGGATAAAGCTACTGTTCCACGGTGATAGATAATCCTCTGCATGGGGTGGTAGGACGGGAGGAGCAACAAGGAAGCAGGGGACAGAGGACATCCATCTTGCTAAGCAATTTATGAATTGAACCCTAAATCCTTAATGTACTAGCTGGTGAGCCAGTGCGCTAATGCGTACTTGATTGAATTTGGTTTAAAATGCTAAGTTAAAATGTGCAGGTGTCTTGAGCAGGTGCACAGTATTCTGCTAATAAACAGAAGATATTAAACCCGAGGCAAGGCTTATTTTGCTGTGCTACAGAAATTTCACAGACCTATAGAAAGTACATGAAATATTGCTTTAGGGAGGGCTATTCATTCACTATCTCTTCAAACCCTGTAAATCAAGAAAACAATGTGCCAGTTCAAATTTGTGCCATGAGGTTTTTCTTTCTTAAGCATGTAAAATGAAATATAATGATAATTCCTCCTCTATGAGAGTATCATTGTAGTTACCTAAGTGGTTCTGAAAAATGCTGTGCTTTTTTGAAACTTCAAAAAACATAAATGTATGGAAATCATATCATGCAGTATTATTTTTTTCTTCTGAAACACTTATGAGCACAGTTGGAGTCCCAGTGTCATAATGAAAAATTGTTGTTAATTTTCAGCTTATGGAGGTGAAGAGCTGGGAGCTCTGGACGCACTGGGAATCAGCTCATGCAAGTTGCAGAGAAACATTATTTAGGGTGCGGCAAGATGTGAAGTGGCTCTACCAACCTAGAGAGAGGGCTGCCTGGCAAAGGAGCATATTGCTTTGGAGCGGCGACTTCCTACAGAAAATAACTCCGACAAGAGGCGTCTAGGAAATCTGCCTTATTTTTCACATGGCTTCATGCAAGTTTGATTAAATTACCAGTCAGTCACTTTTTTACACGAAAAGCTTCAGCTTGGATGTTGTTTGTCCTTATAGCATTTAAGAAGATATCACAGTAGGAACTGTGGAAAGTTGCATGGTGTGTTATCCATCATAGAGGTAATTCACAGCTATGAAGTAGTCTATAATTCATGTCAAAGTAACTTTTGTTGTTTCAGATACATTTACTCAGTTTTTGCAGCCCATGTCATATTCTATTGTCTGTGTTCTATGCTGGATATTAATATATTACATTGATTTAATACATTTTTGTAAAGATTGATCACGTGAATGATGAGAATTCCTTATTCACAATACATAAGTGAGTGTCCTGGTTAGTGATACAAATTTCTTGTGGATGTCTAAGTGCTACAGTTAGACTTGAAGATAACTAATTAGATATAGCCCAAATAAAGTATATAAACAAAGTTTAAAATGTCTCTTTCAAAGGACATTTTACATTCTGCTTTCAAGGTTGAAATAAAAATGCATTTCATTATTTTCCTTATGCTGCTAATACCATCTCTAAAGGAAAGGCATTCCAGAGTCAGTTCACTAAATCTAGCAACATGCCCACATTTCCCAATGAAACACAAAATAAATACCAAATTCTAAATTTTGGTAAATGCTATGAAACATCTCAAATTTTGTCATGTGTTGAAATAACCCCATATTAAGAGTACCATAATGAAACTGATCCTAGGAAGATAAGCATTTGTGCTCCCACTCAGAGATCTTGTCCTCACCTTGCATAGGAATGTCTCTCTTTCCACATAACCTAGGTGTACATTGGAGCTTTGAACACCTACCGGGTGTATCTAAACAATCTATCAATAGATGCTTTATCTGTAAAGGAATATTCAGACATGGCAAGGAAGGACACTTTTCAGTTGTGACTAGAATCACATTGCTTAAATCTACAAATATCAGGGATTTCTTGGTCAAAGGCAAAGAATGCTTAGAACAAAGTTCACCCTTTGAAGAGTATCGCTTTTTATAAATGAATTTGGAGACTTAGTTATCTCTTAGCTAATCAATTATGCCAAAGTGGGATTCATAAAGAATTTTCCTCCAAACTTCTGAAAAGTTTCCCTTACCTCTCTGAGTAAAAGTAGAGTTGAACAGTAAAACAGATTGCTAAATCCCTCTGATTCCTAAGGCTCGGTATCACTGTGGGAAGTTACTGGAGCCCTAAGTGGTCATCTTGGAGTAATGGGAAGAAGATAAATTATTTATTTGACCTGGTTTCTCATATTGAATTTTGAATGATTGTTTTCTTAGCTCACTGGATACTAATGGGGAAAGAGGGAGCATTCTCGCAAAAAAACTTCATCTTGGTAGACACGGAATTTATTGAATAATCAGAAGGTGCTGAGTGTCATAATTTTTCATGTGTTTGGGTTTCTTCTGAATCCTCTGCTGTCTTCATTCACACAGCTAATGTTAGTGATTTACAGTGGGATTGACCTCAAGTGAGTTTGCACTAAAAGAGTTACTGTCCCATCACAAATCTGCAAAGCACTTCTTTTTATGATTTCCCTGTTAGAAAAATATCCAGGAAACTAGTAACTCTTCTGTTATGTTTCCTCTGCACTTTTAGGATATAAACTTCCTAAAGAGTATGTAACTCAAACATGCTTGTTCGTTTTCTTCTCTTCTTTTTACCGATAGTCTTGGAACAGATCCTTGAGAGTCATCCAAGTTCAGAATCACTGGAGGATGCTTACATGCAGCTTACATGCAACATTTTCTCACTGAACATTGTTGAGAAACATTTGAAAAAGTTTTTTCTCAGTGTAAAGTGGATTTCAGTATAAAAAGCAAAGGTTGTGGTCTTTATTGAGGACCTCAACAGTCATATACAACAATCTTTACAGTTTACATCTGATATATATCTGCACTTAAAATATGTTTTTTGTTTGTCTTGTCTTTGATTCTTTCTGTTCTTTTCTTTCTTTTTTGCTACAGGAAATTGAATACAGGACCCCATACTTGCCAGGCAGGCACTATGCTGCTGTGCTATACTCTGGTACAGAGTATAATAATTTTTCAAAGATTGACATAGTTTCATAAAAACTTTACTTATCTTAATGTTATTTTTATTGTAATGGTTCTTAAACTTAACATGTATTAGAATCATCAGGAGGATTTACGAAACCCAGACTGCCTCATCACAGAATTTCTGCTTTAATAAGCCTGAAGTGTTGAGTGGGTGTTTCTATCGAATCCCCAGCTAATGCTGATGATTCTACTGGCCCAGGACTGCACTCTGCACGCTATTGTACAGAATTACCCTGGTGGAAAGGCTTAATGTGATTTGAATGGCTAATGCAATAACACAAAGTATTTCCTTTGGAAAGAATTTTTTGAAAATTCCAAGAGAAGGTTCCATTTTTTTTTTCCTGTTTGAGGGAAAGGGAATACATAGCTTTGCAAGTTTTTCTTTTCTTTGCTTGTCTATTTCCTTTACTTGGCTTAAATTTCTTGAGAATCATAACCATATTTTGTTCAACCTTCTCAAAGTACATTGAATGGGCTCATAAGTATACAAAATGAGAGCAATTTTTTCTTTTGCACTTCGCATATACAACATTTTACGATGTGGCATTGACATTTGAATATTAGAATGATCTTAAAAAGTATGATGCAGAGCCAGAAAACTGAAAGAAAAATACTAAATCTGATTTGATAGCACTTAATATTTTAGAAGGGCCAAAGTAATTTGTATTTTTTAATTAACCTTATTGTGAAAGAAATAGCAATGTGATGATTTCAAAAAAGGTTAGTAGGACAGTTACAATAATTAATACATTGTATATTGTTGTCTTCATAGTCATTACTCATAGTTCATAATGCAGACAAGATATCCTGTCCACAGACTATTAGTACAAATCCTTCTTCTTATTGAACTAAGAGAAAGTAGCTGTATATTTCTCCCAACTAATTTGTGTGTGTGTGTGTATATATACATATATATATATATATATATATATATATATATATATATATATACAAAATGAAGACATTTAACTAAAATTTTAAAGTCACAAACTTCTTTAAACAAAATGAAGAATTTTGTGAAATGTAACTCTATGGTAAACCTAAAACCACAGACTACTTCATCTTCAGCTCTGTTTGCTCCTGCTGACCTCCTAATCTCAAGATGTGTGCAGCTCTGTTTCACACGAGCCATAGTCTCTGGTTCACAAACAAACCCAGCTAACTGTGCAGCAATTCTAAGAATTCACCTAGAAAGAGAATCTCAAAACTTATTTGAAATTCAATAATGCATTTCCTTTAGTTATTGCTTTTTAACTATGGGAAAATGTGGAGCTAAATGGAGAAATGGTGAAGCAAGTCAAATTCACAATTTTACTAGTTGTGATAAGGAATAGTCCATGTAATTTTGAAACTTTAAAAATTTATAGCACTCCAGTAAATATAGCTTTTAAAGTATCTGGTATATTTTAATTTAAGCATGAACAAGTGATAGATTTAAGTTGCTTTTATTTGAAAGGTAAAATTCTGATGCATCAAGGAATTGGTAATATTTAAAATAATATAAGACTGGACTCATAAACTTAATGCAATAGTTCTTCAAGTATCATTTAACTACTCTGGAAAATCTTCTTGGTTACTCAGAAAATGTAAAATATGTACAAAGGAAGTAAAAATTTAAAAGGTTAGCTCAGAATATTTAAGGTGAATTACCCAAGTCATAAAAGTCCTTTTTATGGTTATTAAAACAGAAACATACATAAGTTGAATTTAACAGGTCAAAACAGAACTAATATTGTCAGTCTGTATTTTTAAAAATTGAATGCTAGACGCTGGCCCCACCCTCAGGCACACTGAGCTGGCCACTGAGTCTGAGTGTGGCGGCACACTCTTGTAATCCCAGTACCAGAGGGGCTGCAAACAGGAGCATCACTACGAGTCCAAGATGTGTAGTGAGACCCTCTATCAAATAAATGAACAAATACGTATACACATACATACATTCTTCCAATTTTAGGAAATAAATAATTTCCTAAAACAATGATTTTGTATATAAAAGCTGCCTGTTAAGAACATCAAATGTCTTAGTTTTCTGAAAGAGCAGCCACTTTTATTTGTACAGCTGTGGGCTTATTTTAGAAATGGGTGTTGTCCACTAAATAAAAGCATTAAATTTCACCCATTAGATAGCTGGTGGAGTGAGAAGGCGGAATCAAATTGCAGTGATTGTTCCAATACAAGGCATCAAATTGACTATTTTCTGTTAACCAGAAGCTGAGTAGAGTTCTGTGTGTTAAAAGAACTTGGAAAAGTTTTCCATGTTCTTGTCTTTTGCTTATCCCCCTCCTTAAAATTCTTGAAAAGCTAGTGTACTTACTAATGAGAAAAGCAGAGCCAGAGTGAGAACGGTCCTGAGCAGCTCATAGCCCATCCTGATAAGACAGCTTTTTTATTTGTGACCCTCTCAAGCACATCTTTATTTTACACACAACAAATCTAACATATAAACTTCATTTTTAGGATCTTACATAATCTCTCCAAACATAGATAGATATGCTGTCTCAATTCCCTCCATCCTCCGTGAAATGTCACCAAAAGACTTGTGTGAACTTCTTTTCATTTCCAAGAACACTTATTTCCTCATCGCTGCTGGTATTTCTGTTCTCCTAAAATGTAACTCCTGGCCTTAGATTTGTTATTGCAATTTCAAGGAGTTTTTATGTCCTCCATGAAAAGTTTCCTAATTCTCTGGTTCTCACTGAAGTTCTCTTTCTCTGTGACATCTTAAAACATATTTATGTACCACGCAGTTTAGAAACACCATGCATTTCGTAAGGGATGCATGACCACGATGAAGGCTGCAGTGCTATAATTGCTAAAGATGTTATTGAATCTCTATCATTATTTTTTATCCATACCTCTATGCATGCACACACACACACACACACACTCACGCACGCACACACGCACACACTATTTTGTACATTACACCTTGGACTTCAGAACTATGAGATGAAGACAAATACAAAGACAAACAGCTGCAGTTAGTTTTGATCTTTCTAGGATGAAAAATTTCACTCATTACAGAAGTCATGGACTGAAATAAGTTTTTGGTAGCACTGTTTCCACCCCTGGCATGGAGAGGTGATGAAAACAAAAGTCAAAACTGAAGGGCCTGCATCTTGGAGAAGATGGAGAATCAGAGGGGAGAAAAACCTCACTTACAACATTGTTAGTGAGTGTTTAGACACCTGGCTCACTTAGCATAAATTTTTCTTTGAATATAATGTATACATTTTTATATAATGAAAATCATGGGCTATTTCTCTTTGAAATGAATCATATACATTTGGAGAAATCAATTTATGAAGTATCGCAACAATTTGAATCACCTCGGCCTCTTCATCAACCTTCTCTCCTATGTATTATTCATTTTCAGTTATTATCTGTACTACACTACACTAAAGCAGTTTTTTGTCCTCAGGAAATCATTGGTTTCTTTGAAATTAGAAAATAGAGCTCACATGCTGCCAGAAAAAAGTTGTGTGTTTTCCTATAATTTTTAACAAACATCCTCCTACAAAGCAAAACACTAACTGATCTATTATTTCATTACAGCTATGAGATAGTTTAAAAGTTGTTTCTTTGTGGCTCTTAACTTAAAAAATATGCTCTCTAGCACCTAGGTAAGCATTCATTTAGATAATTATTGCTAAAAATATATTATTCAAAAAATTTTAATGTCTTTAGTACAGAGTCTACAGGGTAGACTATACCAGTCAGACTCATAGTGAACCTCTTGATTTCAGCCTCCCCTGGGATTACAGCCACAACCCCCAGTCTCACCACCTCAGCATGCCTGGGGGGGGGGCAGGGCGGGCATCCAGGGATCGAGCTCTGATCCCTGAACCTGCCTAAGCAGATGCTTTCATTGAGCTCTCTGGCAGGCCCTCAGAATTTTAAAAATAAATGTTAATATTCACATTTTTCAATAAGCTCAAATTTATGAAGCACGTTTATATATAGTTTTCATCAATTATAATATCTACAAATGAAGCAAGTAAATATTATCATGATGTTTAATTTATCAAAATGTAGCTCAAGAGGCTAGGTGTGGTGGTGCTTGCTTGTAATCCCAGAACTTGGGAGGCTGAAAATAGGAGAATCACTAGGAATTCAACCTGTGTACTGAGACCCTGTAGACCACAGACTAAATGCATAAATATATTACTTATCTCATTACAGAACTTCCATAAGCCTGTTAACTCCTTAAGAACACTAATTAGTCTTAGTATTTTCAAAGTGTGGCACACTGGCAAATTACAAGTGGACAACTAGTTACTATTCTCCAAAATAAGTTAACGGATGTCAAACAGCCAGAATCAGAAGTTTAGGTTAACCCCACCAACTGTAATGTATTTTTCTAACACATCAGACAGACTTAATTTTTGCCTCTTGTACTTTAAGAGAAGTACATATCCTAAACACAACCACAGTTCACTGCCATTTAAATGCAGAGCTGAAACTTGGCTTTGCAGAAGCAGAATTTGGTTTAAATCAACAGTATTGAGGGCCTGGGAGATGGCTCAGTGGAATAAGCACTTCCCTGGCAAGCGCAAGGGCCTGAGTTCAATTCCCGGTTCTGGAAAAATAAAAAAGTATTGAGTATCTACAGTTGGGTGACAAAGGAGCAAGTGGTGCAGATATGAAGATTAGAAAGGGATAGCCAATATCCTCAAGAAAGTGACAGCCTGTTATATAGGAGAAGGAACACAAATAACATTGGGATGGTTAAGAATTACCGTCAAGGTGTGTGAAGGGAGCGGGGAGCTAAACTCGTAGGTGAAAAGGGTGGATCAATGCTATGAATATGAAATGTGGAATAATAGTGTGGCAATTCAGGCTGACTAGGTACGGTCTGCTATGTTAACAAAAAGCACTAGCACCTCAGGGGCTTAAAAGAACATATGTTTTCTTTTTCTTTTTTTTTTTTTGTGGCCCTGGGGTCAGTGCTGACAAGCCATGTGGTACCAGGGATTAAACCACTGTCCCTGCGCTTGCCTAAGCTTGCCTAAGCAGGCTCACTGAGCTTTGTCACTGGCACAGTATTTTATTTCTTACTCATGCTACGTCACCAAAATCTTCATGGTCTTCACATTGTTTTTATTTCAGGATCTAACCTAATGGGCTGACCATTGCCTTAAACAATATCAGTTGCCTACATAGAAAAACAGAAATCTGCAAGGCCTCGTATCACCCATTAGATGTCTTTTCCACTCATGAATCACTAACCAGAAGCAGTGACATGAATACACTTCACCAAAACCAGAAAGTACAATCCTATCATGTGCAGGGAGGGCAGAGCATTATTCAACCAGCTGTGCTAATGTTTAATGAGGAGACTAAAATAAGAACCAGCACACTTTAAATGGTGTTTAATGCACCCAGTGCTTGTTCTAATTTTGCATATTTTGCAAGCTATGCAAAATGGCCTCTTGCTTTAAGCCTTTAAATTATGCTCTATTGTTCATGACATGTCAAAAATAAGAGAGAAAAAAAAAAAAGAAACAGAAGAAGCATAGGTTCTCAGTGTCAACAGAGATGTTCATGTGGCAACAGGAAAGCCAGGATCTCTAAGCAGGCAGCTCCTTTTCCTGAACTGCTGAGTGTATGGTGCCTGCTTCTCTTCCCTAAAGTTCTCTTTATCTGCTGCACTAAGGGGCTCCAGTTGGTTTTCTTCTCTAAGCAGCAATAAATGAACAGCGTTGCCTGTTTCTTATTTACAACTGCCAGTTCTCACAGTCTGGAGGTCGCAGCTACTAATCAGGCAATCTCTAAGGAAAGAGTGGGCAAAGTTTGGAGGGCCAAACACAGCTCCACCAGCAGTAGTAGAAGCTATGAGTGAGGAAGGGCTCCAGCAGCGGCAGAGTGCACGTGTACCCCTACGCGGGACGAGGCTGGAGACGAGCACCTGATGCACTTGTGTTGATAAGAATCTGAGGGAAAGGAGTGCATGGAGTGTATGTATGACTCTACTCTCCAAACTTTAAAATTTGTATTCCAAGCAATAATAAATGTCAGATATTTGTATATAGTGGTATTGCTATCCACTGCACCATGGATCTAACTGTAGTTGGTTTCTCTTTGTTGAATTTTTCCAAACTGATAAATTGTTTGTTTTAAAAAGAAGGGCTAGGGAGATAGCTCAGTGGAATAAGTTCCTGCCTAAAAAGTGCAAGGTCCTAACTAAATTCAATCTCTAGTACCAAAGGAGGAGGAGAAAGAAGAGGAGGAGGAGGAGGAGGAGGAGGAGGAGAACAAAGAAGAAGAAGAAGGAGGAGGAAGAGGAGGAGGACGACGAGGAGAAGACGAAATATTCTGCACTGCTAAAGAAATCAAAACTGAATACAAAAAATAGCAACAGAAATGAATGCAGAATTTGTTTGTTATAAAAATGATTATATGAGATCAGAAAAGGTCCTATTGAATATTTTTCTTTCACCTAAAATCGATTCTTCTAGACTGTCAGAGGATTAACACTGGTCTGTTTCTTGCCCTGGTAATTTTTCTAGACTTTAAAATTTCCCCATTTGTTTCCAGCAGGAAAAGAAAGACAGGACCAGTGAACTCTGTGGGATTTGTGGACGGGGTGATTGCTTATTTTAATGCACTGTAATACATAAGCACACAAGGCTCTGACAGCTCAAAACTCTGCAGTCTCCAGCACGTTGATTTTGCTACTCTATATATTTAATTTTCTTTTAAAAAACATATCGTATTTCTGTGAACATTCATTTGCTTTTCAAATTATGGCTGCCTAGCTGAGGCTTGTGTACCAGGTGCCATGTAAAAGCATGTTAAAAGAAGATAAAAGCAATTTACCCTGCCCTCTAATTAGAGATGTCTCATCTTTACCACTGACAATAGCAGTATGCAGCTGTGGTAGTGGAGAGATAATAGGAGCTGGAGCAGGGAGAAATTAAAGATATGCTGGCTGAAGCAGAGTGTCATCTCTCCACCGCTCAGCTTGGGTGGGCTTTGGGATGAATAGGGAATTTTAGTATTTCCTCTTGCCTGACTGTGTTCATTTATTTTGCATGAATAATGGAGTTTTTTTAAATCAATTTTTTAAAGGCTGTGTGTTAGGTAAGGGAGTATGTTTGATGTGAGAAACTGTGAGACTTTCCCAGTGATGTCCTACATAGAATGTGCTGGTACCTTGCTCTACAGCTCACCTGCCATTTAATACCTGTTGGATGCTCAACACTGGAGTTTGCCACTTAGGTGCATTATTCTCAAAGATTCTACATAGTATCTTGCATTAATTTGCCATGTGCATAAGAAAGATAAAGCTAGACAGTGATCACCTTGGAGGACAGATGTCCTGAGGAGGTTATTTTGAATGAGTACGTGTTGGCCTGCAATATTAGTATGAGTGGAGAACAGAAAAGGAAAGATTGTTCTGGGGAGAACGCTGTGATTGGATGTTCTCAGCAGCAGCCGTACCTCAGAGCTCTTAGTTAAGACAAGGGTTTCTACTGAAGGAGCAGAAGGCCTTGAAGTGAAGATCAAATAGTAATGCAAATTTAATCTCAGTTCGTATGAAGTACTGTGAATCAAAATACATCTGAGGAGAAAGATGTTGGGGAACATGCGAAGATCCTGGAATTAAGTGCATAGAAAGGCAAATTGAAGTAGTACTTTGAAAATGCAAAAGACTATGATAATGTTATGGCTTGTGTCTAGCTTTCCCCTCCCCAAAGCCTCATGTAGTCATGGGGCAGACTTCCAGAGTTTGTGATTAACTCATGGTCCACTGGGATTATGAGTGTGAGTGCTGCTGGGATTATGAGTGTAAGGACTACACCCAGCCTGCAGAGGAAAGCCTGAATGAGACATAAGGGAGACAGATTTGCTCTCTGTAGCCACTGCTGCTATTACTTCTTTATTTTACTATCTTCTGTTTTCATGAAAAGTTGCTCTCTGCCATGTGCCAGTGTGTGTGTGCCTTGGAGCCAGCTTTGTATGGACTGAAACCTTCAGTAACAATGAAGGTTTCCTTCCTTCATTTTGGGTATTGGTTATTTTGATCCAGCAATGAGAGAAGAATAACTAAGACAGACGGACTGAGCGATCTGAGCTAATGATATAAGAAAGGGAAAGAAAAACAGGTTTATGTTAGGTAATACATTAGGTCAAGGATCAGTCCATAACATTTGCTCAGTTTGGGAAAATAACAACATTGACATAAGAAATCAGAAAAGAATGGCGGCAATAAACAAACAAGCACAAATTACAGATTAAATGTGACACATGAATGAGCTCAGTGTTTCCTACTTATTTATTTATTTACTTATGTCGGAATCAGGGATTGAACTCAGGCCCCTAGTGTTTGCCAGGCAAGTGCCTATTCTACTGAGCCATCTCCCTGGCTCTGTTTCCTGTTTAAAGTAGCACACATAGAGAGTTGCAGTGCAATGCTGAGGTGACGTGGAGCACTCATGACTGGAAAGGCAGACTTAATGGTTGCTTGACTAGTGGTAATTACCATGAGTAAGAAGAGAAGGAGAGGATTAGGGAATGGAATTCTACTAGAAGTAAAAGAGGAAGCTAAGGGATAGTGGAAAATAAGAACATGAAATCAAGTAGAACGATATCACAACTCTAAGTGCCAAAGAATCTCCAATAAAAGACAACTTCAAGAAGAAAAATATTTCCATAGAGAAAGAAAGGAAGAAAGAATTTTCATACAAGTAGAACATTTGTAAATTCCTTTGGCAGAATGGTGGCAATGGAAGGAAATTTGAGAGAATTAAGGTAGAAGGGGTGGTAATGAGAGGCGGTTTGCGTCTCAGCCCATCTTGCTCGAAACCTGGCATTCCTGTCAGGCTGGCTCTGCCTTGAGGGCCATGCAGCAGAAGGCCTTGGGGAAAGTCATACATAAATATGTGATGCCGATTTGCGTGTCAACACGGATTGTTGAATCTCAAGTTCAGTAACTGTCACATTGTGGTAGTGAAATGAACCCAGGTTTGAGACAGAACTGGTTTGAATCTTCCTTCTCTGCTACTTAACTGTACCATCTTGATTCACATAGTCAGCTTACGACATGGTGACAGCATGAAAACTGATGGAAAATGCCTTGTGAAATCTGATTCATGCAGATACCCAATACATGATCTCTTTCATTTGTTTCTTTAGAAATTAAGAAGAAAATTCTGGGCTAACTTTCATAGGAAGAGGGTCACGCAGGCAGAGTCCACTAAGGCCAAAACCACTGTTTTTCTTTAATAAAATATCTAAATATTAGAGCAAGAAATCACTATTCTCTCTCAAGTTTAAGTAGAAATATTATTAAACTTCTGCTGCTGTCTGTTTTTCTCTTATGCTCTTACTGCATATATATAAATAGGGTATCTGGCTCTCTCACTAGCACCGCAGACTTCGTGTGTCCAATACAAAATGCAATTTTGCCAACACAACTGCTTTTCCTCCTGGGCCTCCATCACTGTTAGTGGCATCTGTAGCCTTTCAGTTCTCTCTGATGGTTAATGTTTGGTTAACATTAACCAAAAGTTGTCATTTTGTGTGTGGTAGTAGATAGAAAAACTAGTGACTATAGTCCTCTCTGAAAAACTTGGAGATATATGGACACTATGGATTGCTACAAAGGCATTTGTTATTCAAATTTAGTTGATAGGGACCAGAGATGCTAAAGTATCTACAATCCAAGGAACAATCCTTCACATACAAAAATTGGAATCGGGCTGGCAAGATAGCTCAGCGGTCTAAAGCGCCTCTCAGGGACCGCGGTTCGATCCCCAGCACCACATGCCATGCCAGACCCTCCCCCCCAGGGTGGGCTGAGCTGACACCCCCCCCACAAAAAAAGAATACGTGATGTGTAGAGAAACTGTAATAAATAAAAGAATTTTTTAAAAAATTGGAATCCCCAAATATTACTGGAGCCTCACTGAGAAACATGAATAAAATGTACCTCTACAAACATCTCATGCCCATCTTCTACTTTCTATGCCTGATCCCATTGTCTTGTTCTGGGCTCTGCTTTATTTTGAATCATGGAATGTTAGATTGAAAACAACTCCAGTTATTTAGATCAGAGGAAGGAGGCCAAAAAAGTTAATGTAGAGGCTATGGTTATATAACTGCTTAGAAAGCTTGACCACAGACTTGACTGACCTCTTACACTGGCTTCTAACTTTTGCTTGAGGATATAAGATTATCTAATTGGTCTCCACTTTGCAGTGTGGTCTCCAATTAGTCTCCTCCTCCCTCTGTAGATCAGAGTTGACCTTACATCTTCACGCACCACTCCCAGAATCTCACCTTTCAACTGAATACGGATCAGGGTGTCTCTGCCTTTGCCCGTTAGGTACACATTCTTCATTCTGGCATCCTGGACTGCCTGTGACCTTGACCAACCAACCAGGCATGGTCTAAATATTTCCTCCTACTCTTCTTCTGCTTTTTTTGAATGAGGAACTCTAATGCCGGCTGAAGCCCAAGCACATATTGGGCATCTATTTTCCCTCAAGTTGCTCCATTTGCCAAAACTGCTCTCCTTATTCCTTCTCTGTAAAATCTTTACTGATATTCCAATGTCTCCTCTTCTGTGAAACGTTTTAAAAGACAACCCCAGCCTATATTTTTTCTCTCTTTATCATCTTTAATAGTTTATGGCTGATACTGGAATTATTATGACTTGCCAAGTACTTTAGCTATTTGAATATTCTATTGTCTTTTTTAAAATTAATTAATTAATTTATTTATTTTGATATTTTGTTTTTTGGTCTTTTTAAATTTATTTTTAATTTTATTGAACTACAAATGTCAGACAGTTTCAAGACACCTTAACAACACAGATTCAATAAATTAATACATTGCAAACTGTTTTCATAATGTTTTGGTATTGTACAAGGTGCATACATGATATTATATTTACAGATATTATTTTAGCAGATGTCTCTTATCAGTAAATTAAGAGTGTAGCTGCTTGCTTATCTTATTTTTTATACCTGAATTATATCAAAAATTCAATAATTATTTTCCTAGTGGATGACTGTAGTACTAGAAGCCGACATAATATCCTGTCCAACCACCATTAGTGCAGATCTTGCCTCTCATAGAATTATGTAGAAGCACAGCATTATCTATCCCAACTGTACTGTCTATACACATACATCATGATTTTTTTCTATTCTCTTTGAGGACAAAGACTAGCTAATATGTATCAACTTAGTTTTATCGTATATTTACATATATAAGTAGAGAGAAAAAGGTTGGTGATAGAAATAAAAGGCCTAGAACCTAATGTTGGACAAAAATTCAGATTAGAAAACAAAGGGCTAGCCAAATAGCTCAGAGGATTAAAGTGCCTGCAAGCAGGCTAAGGGGCCAAGGATTGCATCCCTGGGCCTACCATGCAAGCCCTGCCCCCAGGGCACACTGAGATGGTAATTGAGACTGGACATGGTGGTGCACACCTATAAGCTCACCTCTTGGAAGGCTGCAAACAGGCAGATCACTATGAGTCTGATCTAGTAGTGAGACCCTGAATAGCCTGAGACCCTTCCTTAAAAATCCAAAAGAAGAAAAAGACAGAAAGGAAAAGAAAACAAGTTTCCACCCTTAAGTATTTCACTGAGGAAAACTTTAAAGCACTCATTCTCAAGTCAAGTCTTTTTTGTGTTGTAATTGAAATTTATTGGAAACTTGTGTTTATTTTAAAGAAAACAGAATGGAATGACATCACCCCTGCTCTTTAGTTGCCCTCAATGGAAGTTTCATTTATCTTTGTCATCTAACCTGTGTTGTCAGCAATAAATTGGAAACCTCATTAATAAAAATCAGAACAGATCTTCTATCTTGTACATGAGAATTCCTAAAATATCCTCAAGATAATGACATCCAACAGTCTGAATCACTGATGACCCTAAATAGGTACAAACAGTTGACTTAGAAATTGGTTTCAAATCATGATTATGGAAGGACAGATCTTTGCAAAATCTAATTATTGACTACTTCAAAGAAGGTAGAGATGTGGAGTGGGATCTAGCTAAACTCTTAGTAGATGTAGATATTAGATTCCTCTCTGTCTCTCTCTCTGAAAAATAAATCTGTTCATATCCTCCAAATTACTTTTGAGTTTTTCTTAATATTTTTCTACATGAAAAAAATTGCCCCATAGTCAACAAGGTCTAATAAGCCTGAGATGAAATATATGATTGGAATTTTTAAATATAAGATCAAAGAAATAAAAATATATGAAGAGTCTATAATAAAATTTAGAAGAATAAAATCTCAATCTTTAGATCATGGACTAAGTAGCTCATTGTTTTATGTTAACTTCAAATTCTAAAACTGTATTGGAAGTCAAGTAATATCATTATCATAAGTTTCTCAAGTTATACTTTTGATACAATGTTAAAACTTTTGATAGTTCTAGAATTGAAATTGTCCTATTTTTAGAATATCGATGAGATTTTCAGTTTTAGATTACAGAGTGATTTTTGTAGAGCTGCTTTCTCTGAATTTAGAATATTATATATTTTTAGAGCTGAAATTATGTGATATAAGGTAATCATTTCTCTGTGCTGTAATTTAGTCTTTTCCTGCAAAAATTATATTTTCACTATTAAAAATTTATTGCACAAAATTCAGGACTTTTATTCCTTTAACCTACACTTTATAGTAACTTTTACTCTTTGAACTTTAAAAATATAAAGGATTATGTCATACTTAGGGCAGCTTTTGTATTATGTCATAAGATGTTAGAGTGTATCACGTAAAGTTGTATCATATTTCAATCCATAGTAAGTGGATGATTGGGAATATTAATCTGCAGTTTATTAATAGCTTGTATTAGTTTCTGATTTTTCTTTTCAGAAAAAGGGCATGCCACTTCTCTGCTGGGTGCTCCATCAAGTCATGTTTACTGTAACCAGGAGATGAATTTCCAAACAAACTCTGGTGTTTACAGCACTTGGAGAAGCATGCGGCCTGCCATTCCAAGCTCCAACAGGCATGGGCCCCACCTGCTTTTTGGCTTTAGCTTAATAAGTTGCTTGGGGGCACAGCACAAGTGCAAGAACACGAGAACACGAGATGCCACAGGCCAGGTGACATGCCAGTGCTGGAAAGCTGGCACATGGCAGGATATCACTGTGTACAGAGAAAGGCCACATGCCACATCAAAATGTCGCAGCCACTTCTCCCAAATCAGATGAATAATTTTCTTTCCATTATGTTCTCAAAAACATGTTGCAAAACAATGAGTATTGAGCTGGACTAAGTAGAAGAGTTTAGAGTTGTAAATGAGTGACAAGTGAATATTCATATTTAGTTTTGAGCTTTTGGCAGGTAGAAAAAAATTTAAGTCATGCTTATGTATAATTTGAGAAAGACTTCTTTTGCAGCAACAGAAAGCATTACCATAGGTAAAAGTCATCTGACTTAGTGAAATGCTGAAATTTCTTTTTTGTCTAACATAGCAAGCAAGGAGTTAGAAGAAGCATCCTGGGATCTTACATAGTTCTCAGCTTTCTCTGAGTTCCATGCTTCTGTGTGCTATTACTAGGCCCATACTGCTAACGCCACTGTGGTTGAATTCATTTCAAGTGTTGGCATGAAAGGACAAGGAAAGAAATAATTGCACTTTTACAATTCTGTTGGATCTAGTGAGGGCTACTGAATTCATAAATGTGCAGAGTCAGGCAGGCCAAAGTACTTTCGGAGTTCTGACTCTACTCCTGAATAAGTATGTGAACATAAAAAGTTGAATACAATTTCTCTACTTAGTTTCTTGATCTTGACAATGCATGACTCAACCTAAAGCCAATATACTGTGGAAGTTTTTGAAGAATTATTGATGAGAATTCTTTTTTCTTGATAAGGAGAAATCCTCAGAAATCCTGAAAGAACAGAAGAGTCTTTTTGCCTGTGCAATCCAAATTTTAAACAGAAAAATAATAATGGAATTCAAGATGGTTGGCATGTTTCTAGAATGGTATATTTTCAAACTGATACTTCTTCATTTCTTTATCTTTTTCATCAGTTATATGCTCTGAGCTTTCATGGGATGGGATCAACATAGATATATCCTGTTCATGAATCTCACACAACAGTAGACAGGAATAAAAGAAATGTTTTGAAAAAGCAAAAACTTTTAGGAATATGTGGAAAGCGGCATTGATTTTAGTTTGTAATTTAGACTCACATACTGGTTCTTAGCTTTGACAGCTGGTCCATAGCTTCCCTAAAATAATTCCCCAGGTTTCAGAGTGGGACTGAGAATGCTCTGTGGCTTAGGTTTAGAGGTGTGGACTCGTGGCTCCAAGTGTCATCCGCCTTCTCCAAGAACACAATGTTTTCCTCATCTGATTCAAAAAGAGAACACTCACAATAGTTCACTCTGTGCCAAAATCAAGAAACTTATATTCTTATAATTAGAATTCTCAAAGCAGAAACAGGAAGGCAATAAATATTTAAAGATTTAAGATTTCTGAATTTAGTTGAAATTATAGCACCACATTTCTGTAAATTCTTCTTCATTTTTATGCTATATAATTTTTGTTATAACTTTTTAATTTTGCAAATTTATTTACAATGTGCAATCTATTATTAATCTCATGCTATGTATTCATTTCAGAAATATTTCTCTAAAATTCACTCTGTCTACAGCTCACATCTTTTACATTTCAATGTTTGTCTATAATTTTTAATCTGTCCTATAATTATTGATTTTCAATAAAGTTAATGAAAAAAAGACCACAGATACTCTGCTATGCCTATGCAGGTATTTGAGGAAGTTTATTTCCCTTTATTTGCTGAGTAAATTATTGTTTGTGAAAGGTTACACTTCTCCTGAGACCACTGGAAATAAAGTCCCTGTGTTTTTTACCCCAAGTCTGGGCAATTTCCAGCATCTCTAAAGCCTAGAGTTTTAATAAGAATATCATCCCTTTGAAATAGTCTGTGAAATAGAGATTTGAAGCTGAGCCATTGCCCCTTGAAGGACACATGGACTGAGAAGATAACAAGGGAATCCCAAGAGCATGAGCGACAGCTCCCATTAGATCAGAAATTGATATCTGATAGAGTGCAGGTGGGGTGTTGGAGACAAAGTACTAATCCTCATGCAGAATATTCAGACAAAACTTCCATTCCTTATGTTTACAAAAAAAAATTCAACATTGGTAAATGCATTAGTTATTGTTGTTTGCATATTCTGGTAGCAAAGCTGTAGCAAAATATATTATTCTTTCTTCAAATTATAAGCTACATACACTGAATCCTATAATTTGTAGAATTATAGCTCTAAAATATCTTACAGGTAGTATAAAGATGAAATGGTAAACCAAATAAAAATGCACAGCTAAACAAAATATTTTCCTCCAACATTTCCTTTCTCTTCCCTTTGGGTTTTGTTGTTGTCTATATTAGTATGTATCACAGGAATTTCTCCTCCTCACATGCCACATGCATCCTAAGCTCTGTATAGATCACCAAGGTATTTTTGCACATCTACTAATTTTTTTCTTTATACTTCATTTTTCTCCAAAACCTGAGGAATGAGCTGAGGACAACACCTGGATAGAATCCATACCTTAAAGATGGGGGTAGATTAAATGGTTGCATTGTGTTTCACATCTGCTACAAGTGGAAGCAATGCTGATTCCATTCTTTTGGGTCTAAATTTGTGGCATTGAGCCAACTGTGCCATTTTAATAGCAGTTGGTATATTAGGTGGACAGGCGGAGGAATGTACTGTCGTTGACCTTGAGATATAGTAGGCTAATAATAAGCATGTGATTTGACTTAGAAAAGATGTCATTCTGGAATATACTATATTAACAAGGAATTATTGAAGTATGGTACAAAGAGCATCAACTCTCCATAAGTCTTGAAAGTATGATAAAAGTAATTTTATGAAAACACGGGCCAAAAAAAATTACTTCTTATATTAGTGACAATGCAATGTTCAATATTTAGGACAAAACCACTCTAGTGGCATCTACAGGCAGTGATAATTGAAGTCATCTCAAAATCTAAGGAAAGAGATATACACAATTCAACCTCATAGTGATCATGTGTTAGAACCTAATATTTTAATCTTTAAAATGGAAAGGTATTTGTAGATGAAAGCATAAATTTGATACATCAAAGTTAATGTCATTATAACATTTTCAGACAGAGGTCTTAAAACAAGTAATGGTACCTGTGAGAAAATAAAACTGGGTTTGGACTTCTTCAGTTAGAAACCATAATCATCTGTTTCATGGGAAAATGTTTTTATGTTTTGGCAACTCTTAGAGCATTTTCAGTCTCTGCTGGGTGTGGTGGTACATGCCAGCAAACCCAGGACTTTGGGAGGCTGAGACAAGAAGATTCCAAGTTTGAGCCAGCCTGATTAGTTTAGAGAGACATTTTTCCAAAATAAAAAGGATTGGGGTTGTGGCTGTTTTGGTTCAGTCTCCACTACCCACAGGAACAACAAAGGCTTAAAATACATTGAATCAGCTGAAAGCATACGTGAAGCTAAACCATGATACATAAAGTTTCAGAAGTGAAATGGAATAATGTTCTTGTGAAGAAAAAAATTAAGATTAATGTTTGCTAAAAAGAAAACTGATATCAACATAAAACTCAAAAATCTCTGAGTCTCAGCTGGATGCGTGTGGTGGCATTTGCCTGTAATCCCAGCACTTGGGCAAGTTCAAGACCAGCCTACAAAGTGAGGTCAAGGACAGCCTGGGCTGCACAGCCAGACCCTGTCTCAAAAAGGAAAAAACAAAAACAAAAACACTAAGGGCCTGGGATTTAGCTCTGTGGCACAGTGCCTGCCTGGAAAATGTGAGGTCCAGAGTCTGATTTCCAGTACAGGGAAAGGAAAAAGAAAAATCTCTTAGTCTCATTATTCCACCAAATATATCCTAGACTCTTTTGTTATGCTGTTTTAATTTCTGGGTCTGGATGTATGAAAAAAAAAGTTGTTGCATCACTTTGGAAACATTTGACAAACATTAAAAGCATTAGTGAATCCCTTAAGTTAGAAGATCGAGTTGATTCATTTCACAAGATACTAGGCTTGACAAAGAAAGATTTTCTCTCACATGAGTATGTTCTTACTTTAATTGTATGGCCTGCCAAGCCACACATGGAAAATTTAAAAAGAGAGATACTTTTTTTTGACCTGACATGAGGACCACACATTTGCGTTAGGGAATTTAAAACAGCTGTGTACAGTCTTTGGCCTGGCAAAATTTTTTGAAAGATTACATCTGTATGGTCACTTTGGGTATTGGGATATTTGCCTTTAGTGTATTTTCATATAAATGTTGAACTTCTTAAAAACATTTGAAATAGTTAAGAAATTCACTCCTTGAATGAAGACATTCTCTTTTTCTTACATTTGACTAGTTATACAATTTAAATAAACTTATACAATTTAATTAAAAGTTCAAATAGAATTATTCAGCATTAAATCTGAAGGATGATTCTAGCTCTAAAACAACTTTAACACTAGAAAAATAGGACTTTTGTACTCTGCAGCCCATAATATTTTGTCATATAAAAATAATTAAGATATTGCTGTTTGTTGTTCTTTTCTGCTTTCTTTTTCCTTTTTTATGGAAAAGTAAATAAAATTTCGTGATCAAATAATGTGAATAACAATAGCTTTAGCACTGTATTGTTTCCTTTCAAGTAGTTACTGGAAAGACAATACACAAGCTAGAAGAGATTATTACAAAAAGAAACATGCAATAGCATAAATTTTTCTTTTCAGTGAACTCAGATAAACTGCTAGTATAAATGAAACTAAATAGCATATATATTAAAATATTTCCAAAATGGAATTTGTAATTTGGGGCAGTATTTGAACTTATTCATACCTAGTATTTAATTACATATATATATATATATATATATATATATATATATATATATATCTTCCTTCACACTCCTACACTCCTCTTCTCTTAGGCTCCATCTTGCACCTACTCATGAGAAGTGTTTCACCCACCATCACTTATATATAACATATAAGAGAAACCATGCAATATTTGAACTTCGTCTGACTTGTTTCACATGACATCGTTAACAAATTGCATCTATTTACCTAAAAATGCCTCAAATTTGTTTGTCTCTTTGTTCATTTATTTCAGTATTAAGGATTGAATGTATAGTCTCTGTACCAAAGTACATCCAAGCCCTTGTCTTTCCTTTCCTTTCCTTTCCTTTCCTTTCCTTTCCTTTCCTTTCCTTTCCTTTCCTTTCCTTTCCTTTCCTTTCCTTTCCTCTTTCCTCTGTTCTCTTTTTCTTTCTTTTCTTTCCTTTTTTGAGACTCTGAACTGCCAAGTCACCCAGGCTGAGCCAACTCCCCATCCTTCCTCAGCTTCCTACATTACTGGTGTGTGCCACCACTCTCAGCCACTTTTCTTGCGTGGTGAGCTTAAAAATACTTTTTAGTTACTTATGTTTTTTTCAAGAAGATATGAAAATTATACAGTGTTAGATAAGGTTTCTATATTCATATGGTTTTATAGTTTCAGTGAACACTTCTCCTTCTACTTTTCAAAATGTGTTGTCTCCTCATTTAAAAAAATTAACTTGCATTATTCTATTTTGGTACCATAAAGTGGAATGACTAGATGCTGACTTTAAATGAACAAGTATAATAAAATGAATGTATAATAGTAACCATTTTTATTTATTAATCTTATAATGTACCAACTGTGGTAACTGAAGATAATGTAACAGTCATGAGAAGCGCATTTATTATAAGAGCCCATTATCAGATGTATTTAGAAACCTAACACTTAAGTGCAAATCAGAAACTCAGGGATAGTTACGAATAGCTAAAGATTCAGGAGAGGCTTCCCAAAGGTTTTCTGCCTGACCTTCCCGTGTCCAGTATAAAGAACTAAAAGGGTGTAGGTTATCAATTTTTTCACTGCATGTATTTTTCCCAGGCATTTTTCATGGAAATAAATCTTGAAGTATAAAAATAATTTAGTCTGTGCGTGGACATTTGCCATAAGAACTTTCACCATGATGGAAAACAAATGGAAAGGTTAAGTAGGAGACGTGCATCATGGCTGTAATTTGTAAACTTGTGTGATAACCTCATGTTTAATATTTTATGGAGTAGAAGGTGAATGCTACAGGGAGAAATGTCACTCGGAGATAAGGGAAATCATATGTTAAGAATGTGTATAAATGTGACTGAGAATTAACTTGAGTGTTTCTTTATTAATTGATAGACTGGTGTAACATGAAGATGAAATAATGAAGGTATCCTAGCAACCATATTTTCATAACAACTGTGGCAACTGTGCTAAGTCGGTGCTGACAGTCAGGCACATTTTACTAATTCAGGAGGGTGAACGAAGATAATTTCAATTAATAAAACCTCTTTGCAAACCAAATACAATGTAGGTTTAATCCTACCTAATCAGAATTTTTATTCATAAAAATAATATCCTAGATTAATAATTATTTTAAGTTCATACTATTCCAGTTCTGAGTACAAAGGCATTCTGCCATTCATCTAATTAGTATACAATCTAGAAAAACAAGAGCAAAATCCTATAAATGTTATCAGATCTGCTTTCTAACAATTACATCTTTGTCTTATTTCTGTTTTCTCAAATTGTATTTTAAAATGCTCAATTAGCAAATAAAATTCACTTGTATTGAGTATGTACACTATGATGATTTGATGTAGGCATCCGTTATTTTCTCATAATGACAATAAAATTAATACAGCCATCATTATTCCTGGTTTCTATTCATATATTTTGGGGAAATACTGAGGACACTTACATAATTGCTTTTTTAAAATCATCTATAAGCTTCTGCAAGAAGAAGGTGAGTAGAGTCTCTCTTTTAGTTAATGTTTATCTTTCTAGTGTGAAACACATTTTGAATAAGTAAATTAATGAGCAAAATAAGTTTAGTTATTATTCGTGGGGCAAATTCTGTTACATAGCTATTAGCAGACTCCCTGAGGTACAGTCTACATACTTAGATTTCAAAGATGTTGCCAAATTATAAGTTATGTTTGGTTGGTCCATATATTCACCAACACTTTCTGTTGACAATCTATATTTTTTTATTCTAAGTGCATGTAGTGGTGCTTCATTGTGCTTTTTTATTTTACTTTTTTAATTAATTAATTTATTTATTTATTTTTGGTGGTACCAGAGATCAAATTCAAGACCTTGCACTTGCCAGGCAAGCATTTATTCCACTGGGCTATCTCCCCGGCCCTCTCATTATGCTTTTTTAAATTTATGTTTCCCCAATAAAATTAAAACACAGCTTTTTTATGCTTATTGATCTTTGTAAATTATTTTTCAGATTTTTGGGGGGATACAGGGCTCTAACTACTAACTTGGACTCATAGTGATCCTTACATCTCAGTCTCCCCAGTACTGGGATTACAGGCCTGTGCCACAATGCCCCGTTTTGGTGGCCAGCCCTGTGCACCCAGGGTTCTGGGGCTAGCACGACATGCGGCACCAGGGACTGCACTCAAGTCCTCGCACTTGCCATGCAGGGGCTTAGGCCACTGAGCTGTCTCCCCAGCCTTTTTTCCATATCTTTAAAGGCAATAAGATTGGGGAGATAACCTACAGCTTCGAGACGTATGGAAAAGGACAGAGGAGAAGTCCGGGAGCACTCTAATGTTCAGAGAAAAACCTGGCAACTCTGCATGAATCTATGTATTCACTTGGAATGTTAGATGTTTTCATAATCTGAAAAGTCTACAAAGGATTTTTATTGTGTCTTCTTTGTATTTGACATCACTTCAATAGGATCTTGATACAAGTAACTTCAGATGCATGTTATTATATTTTGTGATTCTTAATGCTCAGTAGAACATTTATGAATTTCTATAATAATCTCTTTCTGTTTTGCCTTGTTCTTGACAAACTGTGGTTCTTCCTTTGAAATACCCAATATTAAATAGGTAAAACAAGATATATGTAACCCTACAGATACCATAAGAAAAGATGGTTTATATACTATAACTGTTAAGAAAGGCACTTTATAATATTAGATGTTTTACTTCCTTACCCCATTCACTCAAGTTGATAATAAGAAATTAAAAGTGCTGACCTGTAGAATACCTCAAAACAAAAGCACTAAGGGTCTGCCAATTAGCTCAGCAGATTAAAGTGACTGCAAGCAGGCACAGGGGCCAGGGTTTGATCCCCTGGCATGCCATGCTGGCCCCAACCCCAGGGCATGCTGAGAAGGTGATCGAGACTGAGCGTGGTGGTGCACACCTATAATTCCAGCACTTGTCTGTAAGCAACTGATCACTATGAGTCAGATCTGGTAGTGAGACCCTGAACAATCTGTAGACTCTTCCCTAAAATACAGTAAAAAAGGACCTAGCTGTGTAGTGAGACTCTCTACCAAATACATTAAAAAAATCCCTATAGGTCACAAATAGTTTGGACAGTATTAATCAAAATTACAACAGCTTAGCTATTCTTTTCACAGAATTTTCAGCTCTTAGAACAATTTCATATCTAACAATTCCAAAATGAAGCAGAAATCTCCTTGCTTATAAAGAAATAACTAGGAATTGAGAAAATCAAACTCAGAGGTTCCAAGCCTTCCTATACCAGTTCATATAAGGGAGGAAAACATAAGTAATACAAAGTTTTACTTTGCAAAAAAGAACTTCTTCCTGCTGGTTTATAAAAGAATTAACTGATTAAAAATAATAACACATAAGTAAGTAGACATTTCAAGCACCATTGAGGGCTGCAGAACCTTAGTAAGCATCAGAACCCATCTCAGTCTAACTGAAAGTTAAGTTCATCCTCTTGATAGTCACAAGGCTTTTACACAGTTTAATTACAGGAGATAAGAAAAGAAGGAAAGAGAGAAAAGAAAAGCTGTGTCACTTTTCTAAGGTCCCAAGAGTAGTTGGTAATGGAGATGCTGACTCACCAGATTCATATGACTTGTTGAGGAAATATTACACTGATGTTTAATTCATTATCTAGCTCACAGGAAAGCAAATACTTCTGCTGAATCAAAGTGCAGCTCAACCTCATCTGCACAGATCCTCTCTTATGAGTAGAAAGATGAAGTTATCACAACGACATGGCAGGAGGAGCATACACCAGCAGGACTCTGCTCATCCTGCCTGGGAATATCCAATGGTCACTGAGCACGTGAAAGCCACAGTGGTCCTGACTGGGTAACACTGCATGAAGGATGATCCCTTGTCCCAAGGAAGTCATGATTTAATTCTTCAAGGGGTACATTCACTAGAGACTAACAGGTGGGAAATTATTCCTTTTGCTCTTCTGAGGGAGTCACAAAGTAAGACAAGGAAGGAATGTCAAAGTGTGTAGTGCCAACCCCAGCACAAGACATGGAGAGCACTCCAGAATTTATAATGAGATGAGTACTTTTATACCTACTGTGTGCCAATAATTCTGATAGGTAATAGGCATAATTTTCTCAAATAACAAAGAAATCTGGAAAATCATGCTCATCATAAAGGTAGAAATAAGCAACATAGCAGAGGCATAATTCTGTAATAGATTGGTGAAGAAATGCATTAGTGACTGTTTTGCCCTGTCTAATAGTTATTTAGCATTATTGTGTGATTCTTGTGTAAATTCTGTTGTAAACCACTGTCTAGTCTTACCATAAAAATAAGATCACTTGAATAGCTCTTTTCTAAGTAGCTCTTAATCAAATTACCCAAGAATAACCTATTTCAGACACGGTTCTCACCAAAAATATCAAAAATTTTTAAGAAGAATAGTTGTAGAAGTAATATCAACAGCTATTGCTATATCTTGAGTTTTCTGCAGGGCACACAGAACAATAATAAATATTTTTCATACTGTATGCATGTACTTAGCAAACTTTGAAAAACCTGACTAATATCTAGACATGGCAGAAGGTTTTCAATTAGACAAAACCTAGTTTCTTTTGGGAGGTATTTGCTACACTGTAGCTGGAAATTATTGGGTTAACCAACCCTGAGCCATCTGGGGTGTTCAGCTGTTCAGATAACTCATTTCCAGGGAGTTCTGCATAGTCGAGGACTTACTGTATGTGTTTTCACATAATGTGAATAGAAATGTGACTATCTGTAACATTTAAACTCACAATTTCCATAATGAAAGAAAGTTCGGTGTGAGATTTATCATGACTCAGTTTTTTCTCCCTCATTAAACAACACTACATGCATCTTTGGGGGGGGAAGATCTGGTGAATAGTCACCGCTGCAAAATGCAGTAGGTGACAGTTAAACATCCTCTTCAGCATTTTCAGAGGATGAATCATGCTCTTTCTCAGGCGCTTGGCTTTTCAAGATCTCTACTGAAGAAGAGATGCAAAAACTCCCTCAGTAACTCTTTCATCAGTCATCAAACTTGTGGCTTTTAGAACACATTGGATTTGAGAAGCTTTTCATGAGGCACCTTGAAACAGCTTGCCATGGAAATGGAGAAAAGGGAGGCAGATGCCTGAAAAAGAAGATTTTTCTTTTAGTTAACATATCACAGAATGGGCTCTGCGCCCGAAGTTGAGAACTCAGAATTCTCATTGACATGAAAAAGAATTTTCCTTTTTCCTAAAGCTGTTGGATTCGTTCATGGATTTGAATAAAATTTTTGCTCCTGTTCCTGTTCTCATCTCATTCTGTTTTTGCACCTTTGCCTCATATGTGCTTTTCTTACACAATCTAGATGTTTCTTTTCATGTTAAATAATTTTCTCTCCCTGGATATTTTCAGGAAGGTTGCATCTAATGGAGTCTTAAGAAAACACATGCAATAGTAACTTTCTTATCTGATACAGAGTGGTAGAAGACAGACTTAGGACTGTCTTTCATCAAGGTAATATTTATAGCTAAACACATCAACATTTCAGCTCTGTAAATCCTAAATTTGTTGCCAGACAGTATCTGGAGATTGTTTTGCATGTTTTTATTAAATACATATTTCTTGAACTTTCTTATAACAAATCAGAGTTCTCTGTTGGTTACTGGTCTTTTTTTGTTGTTGTTTTTTCTAGTTGAGTCTTGATATAAATGAGCTGTCTAATGAATGACTCTTCTGAGTATAAAGAGTCTTTCTTCAGGAATACTGTCACTTCTCTGCATCCTGTAGCTGAAAATACTATAATACATGAAAAGGTAAACATTTAAATTTCATGAAAGTACAAGTTTTCCTGATGAAAACGTAAATAGGAAAAATAACCAGTATTTTTATAGACACTAAACTATTTCCAAAAATTATATCTCTCTGTGTGTATGTTAAAAATGATGCTCTATGTATATTTTTAAAAGCATTAATTAAGTATTGTTTGTGTTCCAGATATTGTAGTAGATCGTGGGGAGAAAGCTGGGTGCCCACCCTTGGGAATTTATGGTGAGATCAAAGGAACAGAGTGAAACAATAAAGATTATGAAGTGAGATGCATGCTGAGTCATGAGCCTTATACAGAGTGCACAAAGAAGTCTCCAAAGCAAGTGCAAGATAGCTTTCTGGAATAGATATTAAGGTAAGAAAAAAGCAATGTAGAGAGTTCCCAAGTAAAATAACTCAGTCTTGTAGGATATGCTCATTAGAGGTCCCACATCTAATACCAACATGCGTCTGAAGAACTGAGTCCTCCTCTGCAATCTGGGTACAAGTTTGCACAGCATTAGGAACTAGAATTCTGCCATGGCCAAGAATGTTTCCCAGTGGAAAGACTAAGAAGAGTACAACCATTTGCAGGTGGTAGTCAGGGACAGGAAGAATGTTCATGAGCAGCCCCAAGGATACACAAAGAACAACTGAGTGAAAAGTTTAGAAAAGATAGAAATTAGCAAGTGTAGACATGGGTTGATAAATCACAACTGATTACTCATCATTATGAGCTTTGAAAAAAAACTGAAGAAAGCCAGATGAAAGACTTTATCAATCTAAAAGCCATACATTAAAAATAGCAAGAAAGACTCCTTAATAAATAGTGTTGGAACAGGGTAGGCCTGATAGCTCAGTAGACTAAAGTGTCTGCTTAGGCAGAGTGAGGGGCTGGGTTTCGATCCTGGGCACCACAAGCCATGCCGACCCTGCCTACAGGGCATACTGAGATGATGAATGAGACTGAGTGCAGTGGGGCACTCCTGTAATCCTAGTGCTTGGGAGACTGAAAACAGGAGGATCACTATGAGTCTAAGCTGCGTAATGAAACCCTGTACCAAATACATTTTTAAAAAAAATCATCATATTCTCTCCAGAGTGCAAGAATTTGAAAGAGTAAATGGGACCTGAAAGGTACAATGGATGCTGTGAAAGGGAAAGAAACTGTTGTAAAGGAAGGAACAGCTGAGATTGGTGAAAAGAGAACATAATGAAAGAGGAAATGGAAAAACAAGTGTATACATGCAGACTAGCCTGGATAATTCCTACTGCTTATTTCTGCTTGTCTAATGAGAGGACAGTTAACACCTAATTTTTTATCTCCTTTTTAACTTTTTGTAGTTTTTTTTTTGATCAATTTGAACAAATAATTTGAAGACAAAAACATGCAATAGAACAATCATTTTTTAATTCCTATCATCTTGTTTACCAAAATTCTATATCATTTCTAATTAACTTTTTTGACTGTTTTTTTGCATTCTTTTTTTAAAAAAAAAATGTAGAAGACACCAAGAAGTAGTGGAGGTAGGCAATTAAATGGAGCTCAGATTATAGTTGGTCACTTATGTGACGCTAATAATTCTTAATGTTGCCTGTCAGAAAGAATCATTTTGTCTGAACAAATCTCAATTTTTTTTTAAAGATGATCATGGCACCAGACCAGAGAATGAAGTAAAAGCAGAAGGAAAAATCAGAGAATTAGACGTCTGAAACAGAAAAATAGAAGGGATGACTTACAGGAGAGATGGCAAGCCCTGAAGTCGGACTGGTGCGGATGCAATGAAACAACGATTGTAATAGGACCTCTTGGGGAGGATGGCTTGAAAGGACATGGGCTTGACTGAAGGCGTTGAGCGGGAGGGTTAGGGAAGGGGAAATACGGAAGCACACATGGCTTCCCTGTGTCTGACTTGGGCATTGAGTGGGTGGCAGCGCCAGTCACTGAAACAATGATTACAGGAAAAGAAAAACATTTGGACAAAGAGGGTAAGATTACTTAGCGCTTGCTGTGGTTTAGATACGCGTATGTTTCTAAAAGCTGATTTGGACTTCAGGCTGTATGCTGGAGTTGGAAATACACACGTGTTGCTTCCGTTCTCTTGTGATTTGCATATTTTCCACTTCAACCACAATGCTATTAATTATACTTATTTGAATCCCTGGCCAAGTACTTCGTTTTAAAAGAGAATTTTCATGGGAAGATTAATCATAGGAGACCACCTCTACATGGACACTTTGTTTTTCTTGAGAACCATGAATTTAAATGCATAACAGATTTGAAAGCAAATTATTTAAACGGAAATTACTTCTAATGTGATCTAAGTTGTTTGAAACAAAAATATTGTCCCATCTTATTTGACATAATGTTACTAAACGCCAAGACACACATGCCCAAGCACTCTAACATTGATCTTCCTAGAGCAGTCAGCAAGGAATTCTCTAGAATTAGGTTTTGGGAAGCTAAGTGGTCTTGGCTTTGAGGTGTAATGGTCATAGGGAGGTGGTGTAGAGGAACTTTGGGTCTCTCATCTGAATATAAGTATACGAAATATGTAAATTTACTTCTATTTCTGTAAGCCTAGTCAAGAGCTGTGAGTTAACTCCTTTTACTTTGGGATTATCTGAGCAAATGTAAGATTTTTCCAACTTGATAAAATTTTTCAGTTAAAATATTAAAAACCCATAATTTAAAATATAAAATAAGTTTTAGGGCTGGGGAGATAACTCCGTCGAATATGCACCTACCTGGCAAGTGCAGGGTCCTGAGTTCAGTTCACAAAATCACACACACACACACACACACACACACACACACACAAACACACACACGTCTTAACACTAATCTAATTTAGAAAATGTTCCAATGCTCATAAAAGAAAATATAAATATAAAAAAATAAATTGTAGTTAAAAATTTTGAACGTGAACTAAGTGGAGTAAAATTTAACTGAATTTTAAAAGATGTCAAAGGTTATTGATAAAGCAAATAAATTCTAATTTTTTTATTATTGGTACATGTTTATAGTGCATATATATGAAAATAGTGTTGGAATAAATGAACAAATTTAAATATAAGTTATATTAAAATACTGTTTTTTTCCAGAGTATGCCACCTTGTGCTTTGTAATTTACTGAAAGAGACCATCAGAGAAGAAAGGAATAAGGCAAAAAGGGGAGGGAAGGGCAAAGGAGGTAAGGGCGGAGTGCTGGTGAAAATGATTCCCATATGCTACATGCATGTGTTAATATGGGAAACTGGGGAGGCGAAGGAGGAAAGGAAGCAACAGGAAAGAAAAAACTGAGAAAAGAAGGAAAAATGGGAGCAAAACTTTTGTAAGCAGGGAGAAGAGAAGCTGAAGGAAAGTAGTGGAGTGGAGGGAAAATCAAGATACCTTACGGAAAATCCATTATTTTGTATAGCTACTATGCAGTAAAATGCAGAAATAATGAAAAAATTCTCCTAGAAGAAATCTGTGAGGCAGAGCTCAGTTTAATGTAACATAAGAGGCTTCCTCTGAGATCTCTGAGGATCTGAGAGAAAATTCCAGAGATGTGGGTCCTTTTCTGACTCCTACGGAGAAGCTACCCGCTTCTGTTGAAGATCTTGGCACAGCTGAGTTAAACAAACCTGAGTTAAAACACAAAGATGTAAACTCTGGAAAGCTATTTTGACTTATTTATTACTATTTTCTTCACACAGAAAAAAAGAATTCTGAAAATCCAGTTTTAATCTTTGGCATGGGGCTCTATAAAGATCAGTGGGACAGATTAGAAGATGCAGAAACAACTCCAGACGTACTCAGCGACTTATTTTTGGCAAAGGAACCACACACCTTCCCTAGAAGAAAGATGGCCTCCTTAATGAATGGTTCTAGGAAAACTGACTTTCCGCATGCCTAAGATGAAAACTAGGCCTATATCTTTCACCATCCAATGGACTAAAATTGTAATGGGTCAAAGATCCAACTATTAAAACAGAAATACTAAGTCTGATAGAAGATTGAATAGGAAGAATGCTTGAAGATGTTGGTCTAGACAAAGACTTTATGAACAAAACCCAAGCTGCACAGGAAGTATCACAAAGAATCAACAACTTGGATCTCGTCTTATTTAAAAATCTTTTACATAGCAAGAGAAACCACTAACCACTAGAAGGGTGGGGAAAAAATTTCCAGCCAGTCCTTCCTCAGATAAAGGACTACTATTTATTTATTTATTTAGTTTTTTTTTTTTTGAACAAGTTGTTTCTTTTTATTTTTAAAATTTGATACATTTTCACTAAGTAAAACCATTGCTAGTTCAACCCATTTTACCTTGATTTATGTGTCATTTTCTGCTCTCCCTCACAGCAGGCAAAAATTAAGTATGTCCTTAGCTCTAAATGCCCCAGAGTCTGTTTCACGGACAGAGATTGCTCTGTATCCACCATGCTAACGTCTCCTCCAAGCTGTGATCAGTGACTCGGGCACCAGGCACACACCCTGCCTAGAGTCAGCAGCTGGCAATCGCTGACCAGGTCTGAGTGGGAGGGGAAAAGGGCCTCAGCTTTGTGGAAATGGTTCTTTTCTTTTTTCTCCTCCTCCTCCTCTACGTCCTCCTTCTTCTTCTTTGTTCTTCTTCCTCTTCCTCTTCTGTATTTAGTACGGGGTCTCACTAGACAGCTCAGACTCACAGTGATCCTCTTGTTTCCAGCCTCTGCAACGCTGGCATTACAACGTCGTGCACCACCACGCCAGATCTCAGTGGCCGGCTCAGCCTGCCTGCCCTAGGGAACTATTTAAAATACACAAAGAACTCAAAAATAATCAGACCTCTTTAAAGACCCAATCCAAAAATGGGCATCTGAGATAGTTCTCAGAAGAAGTAAGAAAGTCAAATAAATATACCCCCCAAAAAAAGTTTAACAATGGTCCATCTCACTCCAGAAAGAATAACTATTATCAAGGAATCAACCAACAAAAAGTGCTGGCCTGCTGTGGGGAATAAGAAGCCCTCTTCCACTATTGGTGGGGGTGGACACGTGTTGCAACTACTGTTTTTTTAATGAGCAGAAATATTTATTGAGTGAGGGAAAGAAAGCTCCTTTCTGGGAGAGGGACAGGAGGGGAACCCGAGCAGGTAGTCCCCCAATACCTCAATAAACTAGAACTAGAGGTCCTTTTGGACCCAGCTCTTCCCCTTCTTGGTATCTTCCCAAAGAATTAAGAGCACCATACTACAGAGATATATGTGCACTCATGTTTATAGTGGAAAAGTTTACAATAGCTAAATCTTGGAAGCAGCCCAAATGTCCATAAACCAGTGAATGGATAAAGATGTGGTTTTCTATACAATGGAGTATCTCTTTGCCAAGAAAAAAAAAAAAAGAATCTTGAGACATTTCTTGGCAAATGCATGCACCTTGAGAACATACTCTTAAGTAAATGTAAATACTGTAGTGTTGTCCTGATATGAGAAACTGAAAGCATAAATAAGGGCCGAAATATGTAATAGATATTGTGAAATCGGAGGAAAGTATTCAAGTGGGAAGGGAAACCAGGGAGGGAGAAGGAGAAAGGAAGGAATGGAAAAGAAAAAAATGAGAAGAGAAGGAAAAAATGGTAATAAAACATTTGTAATAGGGACGGGAAGAGGAGCTGAAGGAAAGTCAGGGGGTGGGGAAAAATCAAGATATGTTATAGACAGCTACAAACTTTCTGTAATCATTATGTATACTTAAAATGGACTTTATGTGCCTTAAATATAATTGAGGAAAGAATAGTAATTTAGACTAAATGGGAAAAATTCTTAGACAGAATTTGCCAAAATTAATTCAAAAAGAGTCAATTACGATAAACCCAGAACAAAAAAGAGTTTGCATCAGTAAACAAAAGGTTTCCCACAAAGAAAGATTCTCCCCATATGATTTTACTGGTGAAGCTCTTTAAACATCTCAGCAGGAAGCAATGCAAACACTTTTAAATAAGAGAAAGTAGGAGAACTCTTGTCAACTCATTTGATGAGAACACCCTTAACTTGATATCAAAACCAAAGATGGCACAGATGAGGAAAGCTACCAGCCAATCTCTCTCATTATTCATGCATCTCTCTACATAGATACAGATAGATAAATATACATAGTGACATAAAGATAGAGATAGAATTTTAAAAAATAATAGCACAATAACATTGTAGAGGATTATATGCTAAGACTAAATGGGGTTTAATCCCAAAAGCTCAGGTTTGGAGAAATTAGACAAGAGAAAAAACTTAAAGGCAGCCAGATTGTTAAAGAAGAAGCAAATCCTTTTTCTTTAAGATGGTATGCATGATCTTTAATAAAGAAAATCCTGAGTGATTTCTATACACACACAACAAAATTATTGAACAAATAAACCAACTCAATAAGGTTGAAAGGCTTCATATTAAACACAAAACCCAGTTCAATTCTATATGCTGCCAATGATGAAATTGAAAATAAAAAAGTAAGAAAGAATAATATATTCAGGCATAATCATATAAAGTAGTGTAAGACTTGAATACTTTCAAGGCCTTGAACTCACTTTGTAGCCCACACAGGCCTCAAATTTACAGTGATCTTCCTGTTTCAGCCCCCCACGGGCTGGGATGACAGGCATGCCTCACCACACCCAGCATTTGATGAGTAGAGGATAAAAATATTGATTTACAACTGTAATTATTTTCTAGAGACCACAATAAGTCTGAGGCCAGTAGAAAATCTACTTCCATTATACTAACTTCTACGTAAAGTGTTTCTGGATGCCATATAACAGGGACTCTTTTGTTCTGAACTGCCTGATACACCCTGCATCATGACCTAGTTGCACCCAATTGGAGACTAAATGAAACTGGATCTGTCCTGTGATTTCTGCCAACAAGAAGAAAGTGGTAGCAAAGGAGAAATGAAAAGGGTGGAGCTTGTCTTAGTCATTTTTTCATCACTGAAGGAGACATTGGTACAGAGAAGTGGAGTTGTTGCTGTAACTACCTGAGTTTAGAAACATTCGGAACTGGTTTACTGGAGGAATTTGGAAAGTTTTGGAGATGCTGGCTGGAGAGGCAATAGAATGATGTAAGCCAAGGTTGATGGGAAAGTCTTATCAGAGCTCAGAAGAACAGAATGCTAATTATAAATGCAGAAAGTGAAGTCCATGTGAGAGGATAGATAACTGGTGTTCAGCTTCTTACACCCAGCTGAACTGAACAAATGTGGTTCTGGGTGTTGGAGGCCCAGCTGAGGGCTGTTGCCAGCAGCATAAAAGGCAGAACAGGAGAAACTGTGGAAACACTGTTAGGGATGCTGTTTATAGAAGTTGTTGGATTCTGTGAGAGCTTGAGAGAAAGTTTTCTCTTCATGTGACTCTGTGGCTCCATAATCGCCTTGTTCAGAAAATTTGGAGCTCACCTGAGTTTCATGATGTTGCAGTACAGGTTCTCCTATGTCCTGAGTCTTCACTGACCTTGAAAGGCTAGGGCCAAAATGTTGGCTGGCCTGTGGCTCTTCTATTTCTCCAACTCTGACTTGTGATCTTAGTTTGTTAACCATCCAGAAGAAAAGCTGATTAGTATCCTGCAGCATATGCCATTCACTTTGCCTTATCTGACTCAAGTGATTTTACTTGTTGTACGTTTCCTTTTGTATTTCTGCTTTTCGCTTATTATACTAGCATTGGCCGTGACTCATCCACATGGATGGCACAGACAAAGGAACTACAGAATAATGTACAGGACTACAAGATAAACCCTGAGAGGACTTCACTGAACACATAGGAAATATAAAGTTCATGTGTTGGTATATGTCTTGCTCTATCTAGGTCTTAACCATCCAGCAGAAAAGTATAAAAATGAAGTATACATCGTGGGGCCATAATATTAAGCTGAGCTGTAAATGACTATGGTCGACAATTTCTTTGAATAACTCACTATGGTTGTAGAATGCTGGACTGTGTTGGATTGTGGTGTCGAGTTCAAGCACCTAAATTAGTTGAATGACAATGGAGTGCCCACCTTTGACAGGTGTAGACAAAGGAAGGGTTGTAGAAAGAAAAAATCATGATGTGTGTGTATAGACAGTACAGTTGGGATAGATAATGCTGTGCTTCTACATAATTCTGTGAGAGGCAAGATCTGCACTAATGGTGGTTGGACAGGATATTATGTCAGCTTCTAGTACTACGGTCATCCACTAGGAAAATAATTGTTGAATTTTTGATATAATTCAGGTATAAAAAAATAAGATAAGTAAGCAGCTACACTTTAATTCACTGATAAGAGATATCTGCTAAAATAATATCTGTAAATATAATATCATGTATGCACCTTGTACAATAACAAAACATTATGAAAACAGTTTGCAATGTATTAATTTATTGAATCTGTATGGTTAAGGTGTCTTGAAACTGTCTGATTGACATTTGTAGTTCAATAAAATTAAAAAAAAAAAAAGAAGAAGCTGTTGGAGCTGTTGGAAGCTGCAGTCCTCTTTGGCAGTTCTGCTGGAGGACCTTATCGTGCTGGCTTGATGAACTTTGGAGAAGCTTTGGTCCTCATCTTGAGCATTGCTTCCTGGCTCCAGAGGGGAAGATGGTGCACTGCTCAGCCTCATAGAGAAGCTTGTTATGTTGGCTTTTCCGATGGAAACTTGGCTTTCCTCATTGCTGAAGTAGCTCTGAGCCTCACTGTCACTGAGAATAGCTATGGTACCTTTGGGGGAGCTCTGGTGCTTACATGGAACATTGTTTCCTGGTTCCCATTCAGATCCCTCAGGGTGCTAGGGTAGATCCTTCACTCCACTGGCATAGACTTTCTAGCTTCCACCACTAGCTCCTGGGCCTATCCAGTACAGATCCATGAATCAGGCTTTTGTGAAACTTTGCTGTAGGCTCTAGGCCTCCACTTGGACTTGTGGGAAACATCACTATGAGCTCTAGGATTTCAGCTGAACTTATGCAGGCCCTTAGCTGGATTCTTTAGTGTTTAGTGTATTCATAGATTTCCTGCACTTCTTGTATATTATTCTTGGGTGATTAATTATAAAATAATATTATAAAATATTCCCTGAACTATATCATTAGCATTGCAAAATCTCCAAAGCATGACAATTTGAGAACAAAGACTTCATAACAGTTGTACTGGAGACCATGCATACTATGTTCTGGCAGAAAAATGTGTCGACGTTTTGTTCTTGTCATGAACCCATAGGAGCACCAGCCAAATAGCTCAGTGGATTAAAGCACCTGCTTAAGCAGATAGAGTGGCCAGGAGTTTGATCCCCAGACCTGCCATGCCAGCCACTCCCCGGAGCATGCTGAGATGGTACTTGAGACTAGGTGTGGTGGTGCTTATCTGTAATCTTACACTTGGGAATCTGTAAACAGGAGGATTACTATGAGTCTGATCTATACAGTGAGACCCTGTAGATCCTACAGACCCTGTCTTAAATTTTTTAAAAAATGCATGAGAGACTAAAATTATGTACCACCTACTAATTAATCTGGTGAAGGAAATTTCAAAGCAACCCAATGTTGAGAATGTGCTATTGGTATTTCTGGTGGCTTATGGCCACATGTACCATGACAATTAGGATCAAAATGCAAAGTGGAAATTTTATTGTTGATGCCCAAAGGGGAAGCACCTACAAAGCTGGAGTCTATAAAGTCAGGATTTGCAAAGTTTTGGCCGAGGAGCACATGGTTAGTGAAAATATTAGCCTTAAAAAGAAGTCGATTACTTTACATTAAAACAAAATGAGAATGATACCTTGAGGGAACATCAGAAATTAGCAAGATCACAGACTTCATGGACTCCAGGGTACAAGAGCAAGATACTCTTCTTTGAGGAGAAAGGCCCAGTGCACCCTGCTTGAGAAGGGACTGCTAGGAAATCGGTTCTCTGGGATTCATTTCACAGTGCTCAGCCTCATTTCCTTCATTCAGACACAGACAAATGAAATATACTTGGGACTGTTCTCTTGCATAGAACTTCAACATTTCAGGAAGAATACTTTTTGCCCCTAAATATATATTTGGTGCTCAAACTAGCTTGCCAGCACAAATAGCTCAGCACTATCTAAAACAATTCTCCCAATACATCAGTGTCTTTATGGTTATCAAGAGCTTTTGTCATTGTCACATATTTAATAATCCACACTAAGAAAGTACAGATGAATGTAGGAGGCCCATACCTCCAGGCATACTTTGGGTATGGATGCCAAACATGCCAGAGGAATGGATATAGGGATCAACATCTGATCCTTATGAACATTTCCATGCTATTCCCTATGGTTCTCCAAAAAAAAAAAGTTTAGCTAGGGAAGTTATATTTTCATCTGAGATGTTTATTGAAGTGATATTTGTGAAGTTAAGAAAAGCGATCTTTCTTTTTATACTTTATTTCTTTAGGCATTCATGTTAGTGAGGAGTCCTTTAGAATATATGCTTTTCTGAGTGCAGACTCAATGCAGATAACCAGGTGTGAGCAGCAAGTCCAATGTTGAGGACACAAAGCAGCAAGGCTTTCAAAGCTACGCCCAGTGGTGTTTCATCCAGGAGGTGAGGGCTGGGTGACAGATCTTCTAAGGCTGACAGCAGTCAGGGAAACCTAATATCAGCTCAAGCTGCGAAGCTACAAAGTTAAAAAAGAATCTTCTGAACTTGTCTCCCTGAGTATTCAAGCCCCACTTTAAAGCTTCAACTTTCCTAATGAAAAGTTATGGTGGGATGGAGTAGGGGAGGCAGGAAATCAAGCAGAACACGATAACAGCATTCCTAAAGAGAAGCCTGTCTCTCCTTCTCCCTTGTGTTTGTACAAGAGAGATTCAAAAGGAAGACTATCACAAGTTTAGAAGTTGAGAGGCCTGAGTGGCGTGTTACAGCACTTGCTGTCTTAGAGCACATTAAGTTTCTTCATGGCAGCTTCTGTCCTCCTCCTGACTTTGTCTTGTGTATCTTTCTATCTACTAAATGGCTATATTTAGAAACAGCCAAAATAGGAAGGGTACAAATTGCATATAAAGATATAGTCATTACTAGCAGAGGAAAGGAAAAAGTACCTTTCTTATATGTAATGTAAGAAAAGGATGCAGGCAAAGGATATTTTTAGTATTTGCACCCTGGGTCTTATCACTTTGTAGGGTTTTTTTTCTTCAAATAGCAATATTGAACAGCTTTTGACACACGGATGTCACTCAGCATGTGCTCTAAAGCTCTGTGGCAAAATTAGAGGATTTGAGACACTCATTCAGACAGGGAAGAAAACTGGTGGTTTTGATCCTGTACACAAAACCTACACAAGTCAATAATATTATTTGGCTTTGCACTGTATGCATGGTAAATGTAACAATCTTTTTATTGTGAATGTAGGCAAAATACACTTCCTTTTGCTGCACCAATTTTGATGTCTACTCAGTCCAGAAACTACTCCATGTGCCACCAGACTCTTAAACAAGACAAGGGTTGCAAGGCATAAGTAGGTTTCGTGATGCTGTTTTGGGTGTCTACTAGCTTTCTTTTGAGTAATCCTTGTGACCTCATTTCCTCAATTTAGGGAAGGATGGAGTTGTGCATAGGCTTCCTACTATTTTTAAATCCACACTTTAAATTATTTAAAGCATATGTTTTAATCAAATCAAGCAAAAATATCTGTGGTGATTAGCCTGGGATTTTCATTCCTTGCATTCCCTTGGCTGTGGACACTGACCCCTCTCCTTTTGCATTCCGCAGCTACTGCTGATTTCTGCATTTATAAGCTTTATATCACTCATGTTGTTTTTAGTTTATTAGTGTGAAAGTGGGCACCATACAGTGACAAGAATTACATTCTGAGGTGAAAAGTAACATGTAACAGGGACTTCAACTAATAAATGCAGTGATGCCAATGGCAAAATAATCTGTCACTCCTAGATTACCTGCTCTGTTTTAGTAGAGTGCAGGTCAGAATGCACAAAATTATGTGTTAAAAGAAGCCATTTTGTGGGAAAGTTGGCAAATAAGATCGATGAGGCTGAAAATTAGAAAAATGATGGCACAAAATTGTAGAAGTATTGTTACATTAATACAAGTATCTCATTTATTGTCATCTATTAAATTGCTACCCCTTCCTCATTCTAAATGAGAAGAGTGGATACCATTATGGTATATGAATATACTTAAGGATTGTTCTGATATATACATGTTAACAACAAAATACAAGTTAAGTAGATGGCAGTTTCCCAAGAAAATTGTGTTTTTTTATGTAGAGTGATATATTTAAGAAGACATAAAATGACATAAAATTAAATGTTATGTTGTCCCCCATATATATGCATAATGATTATGTCAGTGTTAAACAAAAATATATTTAAAAAGTGTAAACAGCATGTAAACAATAAATTAAATCCATGGTGGTACATAGTGAATGTATAACATTTGTGCAACAAATAATTCCCTTTATATAATGATCCTAAGCCCATCCAGGCAGCTAGGTTCTTCAGCCAGAGTTGTATTGGTGGGACTACTAGAAGCAAAGAATCTTTCATTAGCTTTTTTACTGAGATCTGAGGCAGCCAATTATCTCCTTCCTATACATATTTTGCTTGAATGTCCAGTATCCCATGTGTGTTTCTGTATAACCTCACAATACCAGCCAACCTCCTGACAGTCTTCATGTATGAATTAATTCACCTAGAAACAAATGCTACAGCCTACCACTGCTTGGTTTCTTCATAATGAACAGCATATTTTGCTCACTGGAGGGAAGAGGCTGGAGGCAGCCTATTGTGTTGTAACAGTTATCTCTGAGTGAATAGAAGGAATTGCTTCCAAATGGAATAACAGAATTACTGTAGATTAGTGTAGCATTGGAGCCTTAGCACTGTAGAATTGTTTCCTCTATTGCATGACCATGATCTTGAAAGTTTTCATTTTATTCTGATAATGGGGATGCTTGATCACATACTGAGTCAGGTAAATCACAAAGCCAGCTCTTTAGCAGTCCTGAGCAGGCCATAACTAATGCCATCACTGAGGACTGCATTAAGCACAATTCTGATGAATAAAATCCAACACAAGCTCATTTGATTTGGCTACAGTGGGAATAAGGACTTTTATTCAGAAATGCAATAATGCAATAACAACAAATGTTTTAGCTCCACATTGGGAAAAATAAGCCCAAGTATTATTGCAGTCCGTGGTGTTTCATTAGTAAGAACAGCACTCAAAGTTCGTGGGCAATGGGTACCAATGAAAGAAAGAGGAACTATGAGCTAAGGGGAATATTAATGCAGTGGATATGAAGGATGAAAGAGCCATGGAACAGCAGTATTGTAGTATCAATTACAATGACAACGTGTGGCTGCTTAAAAATTTTAACTTGAAACATGAAAAGAGATGCTGATTTGGCATGGTACAGCACATTAATAGCCTATAGCTTCCACTTTGAAGTAAATGACCCACTTTCCTTTCATGTGTATCCATTAAAATTAGGGAGCACCCTGGTTGAAATGTTGACAAATCTGAGATCAGTTCAAGTACTGCATATAAAGTTGAACAGAGAGCCTCGTCTTTTAAGTGTGGATTGGGAAACAATTTTCTCCTTATGTTAGATTTCACATAAATAAAAACCAGATCTCTCTACCTTCAGGAGTTTATAATGAAAGGAAGAAATTCAGCAGATGACAGATTTGAAATACTGCTGAGAAATGATCTCCATAACACTAATTTTTTTAAAAAGCATGCAATTTTTTTAGAATCACCAAACAAAATTCTAAGTAACTGAAGATATTATTATAGAACATGATCCTATTTTTTCCAACCCCGTCCCAATTGGCATCCTAGCCAGGCACTCCATGCTAAAAAGGTACTGTAGGAGGAGGCTGAGGGATTGAAGTAATTGCACCTGTCAAGCTAAATCAGAGAAGAGAGGTATTTTTAAATGTGCTATTCTCAATAGAGAAAACATGATTGCCTTATTCTGTTGTTAAGGATTGGGGTGAGTTTGGATAGTATTAGAAGATACTGAATTGGGGGATACAGAATACCCAACTTCTTCCTCTTGGTCCCACCTTTTTTGCTACAGCAGTCTCCCAAGCAATCACATACCCAAAGTGGGAGGAGAAAAGCTAAATTTAAAAAGCCTAAATTTCTACTTGCTTCAGATGTTCTGTCACAGAGCTCTCTGGACAGCTGGGCCATGCACGTGCCTGAGGAGGAGTCTCTGGAGTCGCTTGTCTCCTTCTGAACTGCAGCTGCCCTCCCGAATGAGCTGGTGCTCACCGTGGAGGAGAGGGGGCCTGGCTGCAGCACGTCAGTCAGGGAGAGATGCTTGCTGGACTCCATGTGCTTCTCTCTTGCAAATCAGCCCCACTTCTAAGACCAGAATTAGGAAAGCGATAAAAAAGTAGGAAAAAAAAGAGGAGCTAACATGTGAGTGCTTAGAACCTTCTCCTGTCCAGAGGCTGGTAGCTTCTCAGGGAAACTATGCCTATTTCAACTATCATTGATGGGAATTTGAAAGGAAAATGAAGAGAAGAAGATAGGGATCTTACCTTGAAAAGGACTCAGGTGTTGGGGGCGTTCTAGCCATAGCATAACATAGTAAATATTCTGGGTATATGTAAGATAACTTTCATAAATAACCCAGTGAGTGAATTTTGTCTTCTATGAACTGAGAGTTGTTAGACTTTGTTAAAATAGAGATTCTGGAATAAGGTCATATGTGACAAAGAGTACTTCTAGAAAACTCTTGAAATGATCAGAGATATTGGCCGGGCGTGGTGGCGCATGTCTGTAATCCCAGCACTCAGGAGGCTGAGGCAGGAGGATTGTTGTGAGTTCAAGACCAGCCTGAGCTACAAAGTGAGCTTAAGGCCAGCCTGAACTGCATAATGAGACCCTGTCTCAAAAAAGACAAAAAAAAAAAAAAAAAAAATGATCAGAGATATTATCAGTGAATAGGAAAGATGAGGGCAGAGAAAGCAGCAGAAATGAAGGTCAGGAAACAGGAAATTACCAGGCACACGTGGGAGGGTGTTGTGACAAGAGGTCTGGAGGTGTAGGGCTGGTACAAAAGGGAAGGATCCAGAAATTATTTAAGAATAGCGTGCTATTGCCAATGTGGAAAGTGCCACCAATATCCTACTATAACTTAAGTTTTACGAAGAGAACTAGTACGACTGGGTTGTGTTGGCTGCAAGGGATTCCTGCTCAAGACTGAGCAGGCTGGATTCAGGTGATCATGGTAAAGGGAAAGATGAGGAGGCTCATTCTGCTGTGGAAGGGGGTGCTGCAGCATATATGACTGACAGAGGCAGGAGAGGTAGCACAACCAGTGCAGATGGCTTACCCGATTCTGAAGCCGCCTGTGAGATAGGGGAAATCAACTGGATTTTCGAACTAAAAAATTTTAGAGTTCAACAAAGGATTTAAAATTGTCCGTAAGGGAAAAGGAAGAATCTCAATGGATTTCTTCATACATTATGAATATTTTTTACAGTATGTTTTTAGGGGCAATGGGGGTTGCAGCATCATTGTCTTTGTGCTTAGAGCTTTCAAAAATCTTACCAGTGAGAAAATCTGCTGCTTAGGCAATTGAATGCCTTGGTGCCATGAACACAAGAATATAATGAATTTGAGAGAGAAAACACTTAGTTTGGGGGTTTTAGAGGTCAAGGTGACGGAGGAATTAAGTGGGGAGGTCCTGCAAACGATAAAGCTGGTACTTAGAGATGCACATATAAATAAATGCAGACGAATATTTCCTGGAGAGCATTCACAAAGAACTACCATTTGCCTGAAATAGTAGGTTGGGGCCAGGGAGATGGTTCAGTGGAATAAGCGCTTCCCTGGCAAGCACAAGAGCATGAGTTCAATTCCTGGTTCTGCCAAAAAAAAAAGTAGTAGATCATGGTAAAAAAGGCTTTAGTTGTTTATCTACAGCCATTAAACTTTTTCTTATGTTAAGAAAAAACCTTATTTTGTTTTAAATTTAGTTGGGTGGACTTCAGTGCTTTTAGGTTATTGTAGATCAGTTAGGTCAAAAGAGGGCCCGTCATCACAGTTTCCTGGTCCTTTTTTGTTATGAGACGCTTCCATTTGTGAAGTCTCTGGCTGTAATACATTTTACAGTTTAAGGCTACAGGAAAGTCCAGTGGACTGACCCACACCAGACTCAGGATTCACTGCAGCAGGCACAGAGCGGTTATTCCACAAATCCTTGTTGAGTCAGAATTCGTGAGGTAAGGATGAAGGCAGGGAACTCCTGTCTCCATCCTGCTCTTTCCAGCTGAATTCAAGCTGTGAGGCACGATAGCCTTTCCCCACTTATAAACATCAATTTTCTCTTCTAAATGAGACTCTAACTGGGATGTGATGAAATAAGTGGGAAGCAACTGCACTTTTACCTTTTCTGTATATATATTGCAATATGTATGGTTTAATGTTTTGTACCACATCGATAATGGCAAGCATATTTCCTGCTGGTTTTAGAATTTATTCCAACACCATAAAAGTTTGCTCAATTCCAATAAACCTACTGAAATTGTCTATGTGTTAAAATAGGTCACATGAATGCATCATGAAATAATAATACTAATACTTAATAAAAAGTAGCATTTTTAGTACATCCTTTGATGAACACTTTACACACATTATTCTCAATTCTACTGCAAAGTAGGTGCTTTTATTAGACTTGATTTGATATGTAAAGTATTCAAGCCCAGAGCATTGTGCAGGAACATGTTGCAGATCAGACCAACAATAAGGCAAGAATCTGGGATTTGGACAAGGGGACTCTGGAATTTTTCTTCACTACTGAGACATGGGCCATTGGAGTATAGTGCTCCAGTGTTTAAGATTAGCCAGATTCTGGGATTTAAATCCTGGGTCCATTACTTCCCAGTTACATAATTTATTATAAAATGGATTAAGTTACTTCGCTTTCCTGGACTACAGCTTTCTTCCCTGAAAATGGGGGTAAAAGTAGTACCTATTGCACAGAGTTCTAATAATTCTCGAGAGCTTTCCTTTATGCTTGGTACCACTTAATGCATTTTAATTATTAACAGGAGTTAGAACTCTGCCTTATACATAATACAAGCTCAATAATTGCTAGCTATTATTTAAAAAATAGGAAATAGCATGGTAGTTAAGGAGGTAGACTATAACATTAGATTGCTAGGTTGATATCATGGATCTGTCACTCCCTAATTCTGTGACCTTGAGTAAATACCTGCTTCTCTGGGTTCCATATTTACCAATTGTAAAAAGGAGATAGTAATAGCACCTACTTCCACCTAAAGTGGTTATGAAAACTAAATACACTGATGTATGTAACACTTTCATTACAAGATTTTACAAGAGACAATTGCAGTTCTTCCTATTTTAACACACACTCATACATAAATATATATTCATACGTTTATGCATGCATATACAAACAGACATGTTCTCACATTCTCTGCTTATCATCTTAACAGAGAGTTGAGGGTTCCATTTCACCTTGGTTTTTCTGCTGCACCAGGATATTTTTCCCTTCTGTGTAGTTTATTCATTTAAAGACTTGCCTACTGCTTTGTGGCTCTTTGATTATATTAAATAGTGTGTTAGTCCCTGTCCAGAATTGGGCATGCTTAACACCCAGGAGGAGTTGAAAGATCACTTGTGACCACAGAAGACCATTATGTGAGAAGACCTCTAGATCCGAGATCTATTTGCCTATCCAACTCTCTTGAAGCTATCTAAGTGTCTTAGTCACAGGCTCCATCACTTTTAATCTATGTCACACTGCCTGAGCCCAATTTGTCTATAATAGTAAGACTTCAAACATTGAACAAATCTTTGGCTTTCTTGGTGCCTCAGTTTACTCACTGGAAAATGATGAAAGCCATGGTACATTGATTTGTTGTGATAATCAATAAAGTAGTTGACTGATATAATGTGCTACTACCTCACATGAGGAACGTACTGATTACTTCCATGCCTCCTGCTTTTACTGCTGTTAATGTGTTCAGACAATAAATTCATCCACACTATGTCATTTGCATTAGGTTCATCCCCTAGAACAGAGCATTAGAAAGATACAGCCATGATTGTTATTATTGATTATAATAATAATCAATGGGATAGAAGAGGCACAAAATATAGCAAGCAGAGTTCTTCAACAACTCAGAGTCACTGAGAATGGTTACCTCTTCAGACATTTTTGAGAAGGAAAGTAAATAAAGGACTGAATATTTACATTCCAAAAAAAGCTCATCTGTTAAACACATTCTCCAAAAGTAATATTGGGAGGTAAGACTTTTAGGAGACGGCTAGGTCAGGAGGACTGCACCATTAGGAAAGGGATTAGCACCCATGTAAAAGAGGACACAGAGATCTCCCAGCCCTGCTACTTTAGGAGGATACAGCAAGCAGATAACACTTCTGAACCTGGAAAGAAAGGCTCAGCATACACTGATTCTGCTGTTGCTTTCATCTTGGACTTTTGTGGAACCAGAACTGTGAAAAATAAGTTTGTTTTGATTATATGACATTCAATCTATGATATTTAATTAGAGTATCCTGAACAGCTCAAGACAAAGGTCAAGATCACAGAAGGCTTTACTGGAAAGGTGACATTGCAGCTAGAGTCTGAAACCAACACCTTGAAAAGGAGACCCACTAGGCATAGAATTAACCCTGTCTGTAGGCAGTAAAAAATATGACCTTCTTTTTGTATTTCTAAGTGATTGATATTTACTTGACATTAAGTGATGAGAAGTTGGTTTTCTTCCTATAATGTGTGCATTTGAATGACTCCCATTTACACTAGAGACTATGTTAAGTTTTCTTGAATATTAATTTTCAAAAGTTAAAATATAAGAAGCCACAGCATAATTTGGAAAACACAGATGGAATCTGTTTATTATTTTCTGCCTATCAAAAATAATCTTTGTAAAACTATTTTAAAATGCTTAGAATAATTCCAGAACTATTGTTAACATGTTCATAGAATTCTTCTTAGTGATTTTAATAGCATTAGTGATAGAATTTGTATGCGTCTGATTGCATGTACATATGATTTGTATTGTTCCTGTGGTTACTTCCTATTCGATATTCTGCTCAGTAATTCTGCAGATTTTCCACTTGAAATGTATCTTGAACTTTTTTCTGCCTTATAGATTTACTTCTTTTAAAACAATATTACTTATAATTCTTCCTAAATGTACACCATAATTTATGAGAGATATTTGAGTAACTTTTAGACTTTTATTATATTTGACAGTGCTGCAGTTAATATCCTTGAACATTTATCTCTGTACATTATAAAGGTTTTTCTTTTTTTTAATTTATTTTTTATTTTATTGAAGTACAAATATCAATCAGACAGTTTTAAGACACCTTAACAAGACAGATTCGATAAATTAATACATTGCAAACTGTTTTCATACTGTTTTGGTATCGTACAATGTGCATACATGATATTATACTTACAGACATTATTATAGCAGATGTCTCTTATCACTAAATTAAGAGTGTAGTTGTTTACTGATCTTATTTTTTATACGTTAATTATATCAAAAATTCAATAATTATTTTCCTAGTAGATGACCATAGTACTAGAAGCCGACATAATATCCTGTCCAACCACCATTAGTGCAATATATGAAGGCTTTTCTGTGAAATTGATTCTGTGAACACACAAGTAACTCATGCTAATTGTTTTCAAATATAAATTATTATTAATGTGCAAAAACTGCAAGTTTAATTATCTGAATCCTTAATAACTTTCTCTGAAAGCTTTCTATATCCCTCAAGCAGAAAAGAATAAGTGGAAGATATAATTGTCCCCTGTCTAGACGGAGGCAACTATTTGACATTTGTTCTCAATTATTAATTAAACATACATGAAACTCTTTAGATGAGCAGGTGATGTGGCTATTATTAGATGTGTTGCTTGCTTACAACAAGGGCATTTTTAGAGGCTGAGATCAAAGTTCTAAAGCTGATTTCATAACAGTAGAATTAATTGTGCTTAGGCCTGGGACTGTGGAGAAACAGCTGAGTGAGAATGTAAGCAACCCCAAGTCCATCGAAGTCGCACTGGGAACTGAGTCTTACTCCGAGTGTCATTCCAGCGTTAGCAGAGGAGAAAACAACAGCAACAAAAAAACTAAATTGGGCAATAATGGATATCACATGCTCTTATCACAAGGAAAATATACATACATCATATGCATGCAGGAGGGTTTTCTCATCATTCATCTGTCAACTCTTCCCTTTAAGAGCCATTTATTCAATACCTCCAAAGGCCAAATACAGGGCTAAACACCCTGCATGACATTACGTCTGAACTCCCTATACTCTTCCTAGACCTGCCACTTGGCCTCCACAGCTGCCTTTTGCAATGGGCTGGCATATACTCCTTCCCTATTATTTCCATCTCCACTATACCAGCTCAGGTCATTGCAGTTTGATTGCTAAACTCATGGTTTTTTTCAACAAATAAAGTATTTAATGAAAAACTGTGGTGTACAATGGACTCATCTCTAAAAAAAAGTCTTAATTACAAGCTGAGGAGCTAAAGCACTTCCTTTTGTTAAGTGTAGATTTCATAAAATATTCTTTAGGATGCTGCTGTAGTCAAATGATCAATCAGCTGTGGGAGAAGAAAAGAGGCACCAAGATGTTAATCACCAAAGCCAAAAAGATGAGACTGGAAAAGATCAACAAGCAAGTAAAGGCATTCCCTTTTCCTAATATGACTGCAGAGTAAGGCCTGCCTATGTTTCACTGTGTGCCATTGTGGTTGTAGAGCTGATTGTCCTGATTTTAACCCTAATCTATTAATCCTGTCTTGCTAAAATATCTTCCTTATACACAAATTCCATCACACCGATAACTCGTTCAAAACAATGTGTGCACATTGCCTACAAAATTCAAAATGTATACAGTATAATACTGAGGGCATTACTTCAATGCAACTTGTCTCTCCAATCTGAGGACAGATGCACCCATAAGACAGACCACACACACACACACACACACACACACACACACACACACGCACACACACACACACACACTTATACTCTCACACATCAGCTTCACAAACATTGGATGTCAAGCACTGAATTAAGAGCTAAAAATAAAAACTTATACACAAAGTGTATGTAGTCTTTACACTCTATAGCAGATAGAGTAGGGGTCCAGACCTTGAAAGGAAGTTTTCTTGCAGAGACACCCAGGTTTTTCAGGAATATGAAGGAATGGACTAGGTAAGGGGAACAAGAACCTTTCCAAGCAAGGGGTCATCTGAGGAATGATGGGAAAGATAAACAGTAGAGCACCTGAGGAAAATTCCAAGGAATTAAATACTGGAAAATAGCAAAATATGAGGTAGGTGATCGCATGTGATTGATGGGCACAAGGGACCTCATTTTAAAGGTGGGTCACTTACGTTCACTTAAGCTATAGGTAAGCTCACTTTCTCACATCCTTCTATGTAACTGATCATAAACCCACTCAGAGAAAACCAGGGTAACAAGATAGAAACAAACAGAGCAACTTGGGGAATAGGGTAAACATTAAACCATATTGTCCTATGTCCCATGGCAGATAGACGGTGAGGAGTATCTAGGTAATATAAAAAATTTTGGAAAATTCCTGAAAAATGAGGTAATGTAGTTACTGTGGAAACCTGAAAAATATATAACCTGAAAGCAAAGTTCAGCTGGGCGTGGTGGCGCATGCCTATAATCCCAGCACTTGGGAGGCTGAGGCAGGAGGATTGCTGTGAGTTCGAGACCAGCCTGAGCTACAAAGTGAGCTTAAGCCCAGCCTGAACTTCATGGTGAGACCCTGTCTCAAAAAGAACAAAATGAAAAGCAAAGTTCAGGCAGGTACCAACTCTGGGAGTCCTGACCCAGAGTCAGGGCATCTTCAGTAGGGGGAAAGCTTGCTGAAAAAGCTTCCTTGCTATTTCCACACTTGGTCTCCTTTGTGGGGACTTATCACTGTCATTTGATGCTACAATAATAATGGCAAGGAAATAGACCAAATAATGGGAACAACTGGAATGTATTGTTAAAGAAGTGGTGACGCTATCAGGATTGAATCTGAATGCACTGTGTATCTTCTGGGGGATGATGAATTTGTACAAAAAATTCTAGAGAATGGAAGGATCTTTTAATAATTCAGAGCTCTCATTCAAATACTTGTGGGCATGAAGAAACTGACTCAATAGTATTTTGGAGGTAAAATACATAATTCTTGCTGTTTATTTGGACAAAAAAACTAGATGAAAAGAAGAATTGAAGACTGACCTTCAAGCCTCAATTTCTATTCTGAGCGACAGGGTAACTGATGTCCTCCTGAAAGAGTCAATTATTACAGAATGAAGGAACAAGTTTAGAGGGAGAGTAATGTCTTCCACATTTGACATAACCCTTTTAGTTCTTTAATACTTGTACTTATTCCAAAAGGTTTAGAAATGACTAGCAGATTATGAGGAAATTTCAGAGCTATAGACAAGACTGGCATTACTGATATAATACCAGCAACATTACTTTTTGTGTATTTGGTTGTTTCAGGATCTCACCACACAGCTTGGGCTTGTGGTGATCCTCCTGCTTTCAGCTTCCACAGCACTGGAATTTCAGGCCTGTGCCACTATCCCAGACTCTGGTCAGCTCAGCCCACCCTGGGGGTGGAGCTGGTGCAGCATGTGGTGTGGGATTTGAACCGTGGTTTCTGTGCTTGCTTAAACTTGCCTAAACAAGCACTTTAGTCTGCTGAGCTATCTCACCAGCCCCAACATCTCTTATGACAAGAAATTCTCAAAATAGATTAGTAGAAGGAAGGGAATGGATTAGGAAATGGAAAAAAAAATGAAGGCAGAACTTTGAGAAATATCAATCTTATAAGAACTAAAATAGGACAGGAAAATTCAGTGAAAAGGCCAAAAAGAAGTGCTCAGAGACACAAAATCTCATTAGAGACAGAGTGGCAAAGTGTTATAATGGAGACTAGAAGTGAAAGAGTCAACATGAAGGTTTTTTTTATTAATTTCAATGAGAAAGAAATAGCAATGAGACAGTTCCAAAACAGGTTAGTAGGACAGTTGCAATAATTGCTGCAGTGTATGTTGTTGTCATCTTCGAAGTAGTTATTCAGAGTATAAGATGCAGACATGATCTCTTGTCTAAATACTATTAGTAAAAATCTTTCTTCTCACTGAACTAAGAGAAAATAGCTGTACATCTGTCTTATTTTGTATATATATATATTTTTTTTTCACTACAAAATGGTTCTTCATTTGTATCCCCTTGTTATTTTTTCTTTGTTTTGTTAGAGATGCGTGTTCCATTGCCATTCAAATATTGTAGGTGTTTGAATTCAGCAAAATAATACAATATAGTCCAGTATTCCATGATAGTAGTGGGTTATCAGCAGAACTGGCAATGTTAGAAGTTGTTGACTTGAGTCTTTCACAGCTCAGCACATTAACATGGCTTTGCTTTTTTTACTTCCTGGTTATATTTTTCAGCTGGATGGTTAAGACCAAGTTAAAGCAAAACCTATATAACTAAATATGTAACTTGTGTCTGACAAGGTCAGTCAAAGCCCTCAGGATTTACACTGAAACCATGTATAGCACCTTGTGGACCTTTCGTCAGTGTCAGCCATGTGGATGAGTCACAGCCATTGGTTGACCAATTTGCTCTCTGTGAAAGCCTGAGAGAATGTTTTATCTCTAGGTGACTCTTCTTAGGCACACTATACATTGTCGATCACTTTCCTCTGTGGCCCCAAAATCTCCTTGAAAATTTGGGATACCACTGAGTGAGGAACTTGTGCAAATTAGGAATAATTTTAGAAAGAACAAAAGCAGCACTCTAAGGGGTGCTCTGCACTGCTGTACTTGCAAAATAGCTCCTCAAGACTTCTGAGTGATGGGCTCTGCAATGGTGTCACTGTATCTCTGTCACATACCGTGTCTACCAGCTCTCAGATCCCAACTGCAGGCACAGGAGCCCATGAGAATTAGAATCAAACATGTTAGGCTTGAACCCAATGCCCTCTTCTATAGATAGCCATAAAGCTCAACATCATGAGGGGAGATGTTTCATAAACATGAAAGCAGGATTATCACTTGTCCTGGTTTCATCCAAACAGTGAGAGCCCTCAGCATTCACAGCAAAAGTTTCCCATACTAGCCCCACCCTACCTCTTCAGAGGTCTGCTGAAGCCAGGCCAAAAACGTGTACTGCTTAGCCAGAGCAATCTTTTCCACCCTCTCTCTTTTGTCATCCCATTTAAGGGAATAACAAATATTAACTGCTACCACCAGGCACATCATGCCCCTGAAGCAATACTGCTCATAAAGGCTGAAATAAGATTTTTTCCCTAAGGGCTTGAACAAGATTTTCTGGCTTTGCAGTTCCATAAAGTAAATTTTGCAGAGCCTTAGACATCTCTCTGCCCACCAAACTATGATACTTTTCTTGGTGAAGTTTTTTTATATAGGGGCCTAGTCTGCAGGTATGACTTTTTGTTTAATTAAGTACCAGAGAATGAAACCTGGGCTTTCATACTGAACTGTGTCCCTGGCCTTTTTTTATTTTTGACAAAGGGTCTCACAGTTCCCTAAGTTACTCAGGTTGAGATCCTACTGTCTCAGCCTCCCAAAGTGTTGGGCTTACAGGCATGCACCAGCACACCTGGCTTGCAGGCATAGATCTTGTCTATGTGCCTGATTCATCTTCTGTGTCTCTGCTGGCACAAGCACTTATGGTGAATACCAGCTTACCCTCTGCTCCCTGGGCCCTTGCAAAGCCTTGCTCTTCACTCTGTCAGTACTTCCTCACATATATTGTTTCAAGAGAAAAGACTAGAATGTGAAAGACACCCAGTTAGATATCTTCATTGTCAGTGGTAGGAATGATTGCAAATTTATTCAACCAATAATTGTTTAATATTTGTTCTATTATAGATGGGAAACAAGCATAAATCTAATTTGTGAGAAGAGAATTTCTGAGCATACCCCCTCCAATTCTGGTCATAACCTTTCACTTGTATAGCAGAATTGATACGTCAAGAAAATGATACAAGATGGTAAAGATTTTCTCAAAGTGATCCTCCTTAGAAAAACTTGAAGCACAATTCCAGGAGTCCCTAGTACTAGAAAAGAATTCTATTGAAATAAAAGACTTCATAATATGAGGACACCTACAGTAGCAAAATTTGTAGTTACGAAACGAAAGAAAATGACCTCAGTGTGTGCTGTGGTTTGTACATGGTTTGTCCAGCCACACTCTGGGAGCTTTGTTCTCAGTGTAGTGAGAGACTGTGGGACCTGCAGGAGGAGGAATTTAGAGAGGGCGGCGTTTGTGCATGGAGGAGCCACACTTATAAGTGCATTAACGCCATCTCCCAGGAATGCAGTGGGCTCCTGGGACAGGCTTAGTTCCAAGGTTATAAAGTGCATTTTGCTTTCTCAACTGGACTCTTGCTTTCTGTCTTGGAGGCTTTTGCATCAACGCTATATCCATTCCCACCTCCAACTCATAGAGCCAGGACAGGCAAACTGCTCTAACTACAAAGGTCTTTGTTCTGTTACTCATGATGCATTAAGAAATCCTAACAGTGCTGAACCACCCTGATGATCTCCCGTATGTTAAATTAAAATGTGACCTGCCTGTTCACTTTCCGCCCCATCACTGGCCTTTGTTGGTGGCACTTAAATGCTTTTTAGGAGGAGCTGTGGCCCCACTCACTTAGGGGAAGGACACAGCTGCCTCTGACAAGTTACTCTATGCGCTGCTTGTGGTTTATTATGGGTTAAGCTCGAGCAGGCTGTCCTTGAGGTGTGGAAAATAAGGCCTCTCTCTTATCCATTTATGATTTATGAATTCCAAACCTTTTCCACATATCAATATTTCATTTTAAAATTATTAATTGGGACCAAAAAATGTGTTCGAGAGAGTGGAGACAGTACACTGCTGTGGGGCATTGCAGCAGTCCTTGAGATTTCCCTCTCTGTCATTTTCATGGTCGACTTGTCATTCCTATGAAATGTCAGGATTGCTCCACGTGGACTGGCAGGGTGGCCTCTCACAGGAAGGTGTGATTTTAAAATAGTTGGATGCAAATTGAGAGCATGTTCCTGAGGGACCGGGATCTGAAGCTCTGGAGCTTAAAAATGATTTCAAAAATCTCTATTTTAAAATTTTCTAAATATAAAATTGTTACCAGGTCAGTTTCTTTAGCAAAAGACAGTTGTGAAGTATAAGCTGCAAACATAACACCTTCTTTTTCTGCTTTCTAAGATTTTGTCATGTTAAGCACTTAACCTCATATCCAGTCGTATCATCTAGTATTGCAATTCTTCTTAGCCACCAATGTTGGTTGAATAAATAATAGGACATAGACATACAATTCTATAGTTTTTTATTACTCAGGAATGGTATTTTTATCTCCAACTCAATATAACTGCAATATTATTGATGCAAAAAAGAAAAGTATGTAACAAGATAGCTTTGCTACCAAGGATTTGACATACACATCTAAGTATATGAAGCTTTGCACATAAATCAAAAAAGAAAAATGAGATAATGTGATAGCTTTTCTTTTCAACCAGCACATTTTTTTCTAAAATATGGTAAGTAAAGTGAAAAGTTTGGAGAGAAACAAAGGTCAAGTTGAAGCAATGTGATTACGCTAACTTTCAAAAGTTTCTGTAAATCAATATATGGAGAGATGGATGGAAAACATAATATTGATTGAATCAGTTAAACTTTTTGTTTTATTACAAATGACTATTATGCCTGTTGTTTGCCAATTGAAAATGTGTGCAGGTAGACAGTCCTCTTGGATTCTAGCAATTTTGGCTCTCCATGTCCTCCAGGAGCAGCATGAAAATTCTTCATTGTTTAACTTTTCCAGAAATATCCATCATTTTGTATGCTATTTCTGCTCCGTTCCCTTATCTCCTCTGTGTCTACAATCATAAATAACCTTTCCTAGGCTGCTAACAGAATCTTCTTCCTGGTTCTCTTCTCCATCCTGACAAGAATGGGTTACCTTTTTTCCCGGAGCATAAGAGAATCTAGGTTCCCTGAGGACCCTACCTATGATGGCATCTTCCAAATTCATAAACTTCCTATCCTTTGCACTAAAACTAAAACAAGAGACTCTACCTTTTTGAGTCTGGTTGCGTTGCTGACATAAATTTAGATGCTTTTTTTTTTTTGACACTTGGTTTCCTGTGGAATGAAGGCTGCCCCTATTCCCCAAAATATTTGTCAAAGCCCCTGAAAGTTTGCCTAAAACATCTCCTCCACCAAAAGGGGGGGAAAAAAGCAACAATGACCAAAACCCTGATCAGTTAATGGTAAGTGAATCAGAAACATACGAATTAAATTCCCCTTAAAGTACACAAGGGTTTAAAAATTAAGCAGAAAATTACTGAGTAAAACATTTTTTGCCAATTCCCAAATGTTTGAAAAATAGTTCAAGATGTTTTTTGAACCTGAAATGGGCCTGAGTTATCCATCCACATTTAATTCAGTCAAAAAATAATTCTTAGCAGCTGAACGTTACTAACTCCGTAGAGTTGGTAAGAAAACAATCAATAATTTAATACAGAAAAAAAACCTCTTTTTAACATATAATCATTCAAGTTGAATAGCAGCCAAACTGTGAAAGAAACTGTGAGGACTCTGGTTCTGACTTTCCAAACATCCAGATCACAGCCCAAATTATATTTTGATAACCCATGAGTCACCTCTCCTGACCAAAGCCTGCATCATTCATGCTTTTTAAGTTCATTATAGTAATATGACCAACAATTGCTGTCATGGAAATGTCAAGCACTTGTTATTTTAAAAAGCAACCCAAAAACCTCTTCACCCAGAATAATTTTTGTTTTTAGTTATGTTGAGGATTCTTATATAATTCTTTCATTAACTGGTCTTAGTAGTGTTTGTTCCATTGCTCTTGATGAGGGGTTTATTCCTTTCTAACAGATGGATGCAAGACCCTATAAACACATTTGCTGTTCAGTTAAAACTGATAATGAAGAAGTTGCTGTCAACCTTAAGTGAATCATAGACTCCCCTTACCAAGAAAAAAATCTTTCTGTAAATATAAAAATTTGATGAAGTCAGTGTATGGGGTACTGAGTGGGAAGTGAAGGGCTCTTGTCAGAACCTGGGGGGGGGGTCCAGCTCCATGGCAACTGGACCAGTTTAGAACCAAAAGGACTTTCAAAGTGTAGAAGAGCTTTAGAAGTTGTCCAGGCTACAGCAGCCTCTTCATTTCCCAACTTGCAAATATTTCACTCAGTAGTTCAGTTTATAAATTCATACAACATAAGCATTGCATAGTCCTTTACATTACTGCCACTCCAAGTTGCTGCAAAATGAGTGTCTTGAGGCAACACAAATGTATTATCTTTCAGTTACACAGGCCAGAATCCCAACATAGGTATCCCACCATGAAAAGCTCTGTTTGTCAGGGAGTCTATACTCCCCTGAAGGCCCAGGAAGACAGACCTTCTCCTTGTCCTTCCTAACTTCTGAAGACTGCTCACACTCCTTGGCTGCTGGCCCTCTTTCTCCAGCTTTGATCTCAGTGATCCCTCTAACCTAGCTCCTGCCGTCAAGTCTCTCTCTCTCTCTCTCTCACCTCTTCCACTTATAAGGATTCTTGTGATTAATTGGGCCACTCAGATAATCCAGGATGATCTCTCTATTATAAGGTCAGCTGATTAGCAACCTGAATTCCATCTGCAAGTTTAATACCTTAATCCACTTTGCCATGTAACATAATGTATTCACAGCTTTTAGAGATTAGGATATGGACATCTTGGTATTGGGAGTGGGTGATGGGCATTAGCTTGCTGTTTTACACACTACAGTCTCACTTCTATACAGAAGTAGGAAGTTCTAGAAAAGGAAGATTGGACTGTTGCTTTTATTGCAAACTTTTTTTTTTTCTTTCATATTTCTACGGGATAAAATGACATAATAGTAATTTGCCATTTAATAATTCTGCTCAATTCTTCCTGACATTAGAAATATGATTTATTTCCTGTTTTGTATCTGAATATTGATTAACTTTCCAGTGTAGTCATGCCAGTTCATGACCTAAATGAATCAATTCATTTTAAGTTACTGCATGATGACCATGACTGCTGAAGGAGATTATTCATTCATTCGTGTGGGAGTGGGGACATTTGGAGAGCAGATATGTGAAATACACCATACATTATAGCTAAGTAGGAGGCAATACCTAGTAATGATCCTTGCTGTTTCCTGAACACAAATTGAAAACACTTCTGCTCAATATAATGAAGCACTGAAAGGCAACATATCTGAGATGAAAAGCAGAAAACTGCACTGGTCTTTAGGTGGCTGTGAGTAGGGCGAAGCCAAAGGCAGCCTTGATCCCTACGGAGCCTTTCATTTGCTAGTGCAGGACACAGACAACACAGGTGGGAGCTCCTGTTCCTTAAATGGCACATGTCTCCTTCAGGGTTTCATCAACAAAGTCCCAGATGCCTCATGCTCTCCTGATATAATCTCTCCACATGGGGATGCTTTTGCAAAGATTCACCCCGATCCAGAAACTTTCTGACTTTCTGCTTTATATATTCAGTTCTCTGTTGGCTTCTCTACCTGCATATGACAAGGTGCCTAAAGTGCAGTGTATCTGAATGCTCCTCTCCCTATCCATCACATGAATTTTGTGTCCATCATTTCGGGTGACAGCCTCATGTCACCCTCAGCTTTGTGTCTTTGCTTCTTCTTTTGGATACCTTAATAGATTTTTCCTTTCCAAATATTTGTTGGCTCTTTGCCAACCTCCTTCCCCAAGCCCATCACTATGAGACTCTTCATATTCTTCTGCAACTCCGTTCTGCGTAGTTACCCGGATGAATTATTTGAAATGTGAATTTGGCTATAACACCTTCTTTGCTGTTCTCAGGGTGAAATCTAAATTGCTTTATGACACATCAAAGACTCTGGAAACGTGCTCCTGTGTTCTTTCACCAGTTTCCCCTCTTCAGGATGGCTTGGCGTGGGTCTTGCCACTTTTTTTTACACTCTGCTCATCCACTTTATCCTTCTCCAAACGGCCAGTGTTTCCTATGTCCCTCTCCCTTTGGACTAGCTTAATCCCGTAAGTGAGGACCTCAAGGCTTAATTCCTTTGCTGACTCTTTCCAAAAGCCTTCCTCAAGCTCCTTCTTGTGTTTGCACCAGCCCAAGATGAGTTGCTCTCCTTCGTGCTTCCCCAGACTTTGGTCTTCCTTATCAATCGCCAGGAGATCCATACCGCTGATTACGTTTCACCAACGTGTCTGCCTCCACTTGTCCTTGTTATGGAGCTCTAATGTTTCTTGAAAATAATACCACAAAATATGGGGGAGACCTTTATTTCTTACCCGTTTTATGCTTTGTGCTCGTGTATGTGGGGACAATAACTATGTAAGAGACTAGAACAGCGGTATTTCAGTCTCCTTGGTGCTGAGGGGGTTATACCACGCTGTCTCTAATGCTGATCCTATCTACTTCAAAGCCCAAATAAGTGCTGCAATTTTAGTAAGACAGAAATCACTGGTTTGAAATGTTACATTTTCATAGTTTGATACTATACACAATAAGTAGAATTTTAAATGAAAATTGATTGATCTGGTAAAGTGTTCATATTCTGCCCGCTATTTTCACAGTTCTGGGTCCAAAATCATTATAATAAAATTTCTACTTCAGCATTCATCAAAACTATAAAAGAAATGTTGCCATTCATGGGTGTATTAGTACAACAGGGCCCAACGCTGCTTTCAAAGACTATTTTCTTATGCAGAGACATTTTACAGTCAGGCAATCATCTTGTTAAACATTTCCTATAAAATTTTAAAAATCATTACCTGAGCGTCTATCACTGTGGCACTAATCATACCTCTACAATTAAGCTTATTTCAACCCTTTCACTGTAATCCTTTTTCTTTAATCAAAGGTTTATTATTGGGCTGGTAATGTGAAAGTTGAAATAAAAAAAATCTCAGCTCAGGAGTGAATTCTAATAGTAGCAGTTATAGAACACCCTAAGAAATTCTAATATTTTTCTATGAGATTTATGTTAGGATGTGGATTTAATTTATTCACCCTCATTTTTTTTCCAAATGATGTGCCTTCCTTAAGGGAGACTGAATTTGTCCCTTCTGTCTTTCTGGATAGCCTTTATATTACACTTTTTCTGATCCCAATTCCAAATTCTCTTCCCCAGTTCTATAGCTTTATAGTATTAAATAAATGTCCTTTTTGGCAAAACTATATTGAGAGTACATAGCCATATACAAAGCCACTTGATGCTGTTATTTAAGACTGGGATATAGCTCAATAGAGCAGTATCTGCTTGGCAGATTCAGGATCCTGAATTCTATTCCCATTACAACAGCAACAACAATAATAATAATAATATACTATAAGACACTATAATATCTACTAGGAAAGAAACCTGCTAAATACTGTCCTCCCTATGTTCAGCAAATTGCATAGCATTGAACAAGTATCCTATAAACAAAGAAGAAAGAAAGGAAAAGAAAGTGAAGCAAGGAGAGAAAGAAGGAAGGGGAGAAAATTATTTCATGAGAAATAAAACCCTGAATTTGAAGATGAACTTTGTCTCTCTTTTGATGTTATTTTTAATCTCATATATAGATAAGAAATAACCTATAGTCATGAGTCCACACTTCTGACCCAAAGTGAAAGTGGCATATTGTACTTGTACAAAGTATTTAGAGGAATGTATTTTCATATTGTTTTTATTTCCTATTAATTCATGTAATTTTGCAGTTTAAAAAAACAGAATGGTGAATCCCTGTGCTTTGCTACTTTAATGGAACCTGTCACGACTCAGGCACGTGGAGCATAGAGCACAACCAGAGGACCCCGGAACTCACGAAACTGAATTTTGTAGCTTGGTAAAATTCTAATGAACACTAGTAATTCATATATAATATATAATAATTAATTATACACCTATAATTAATATATACAAGGGGAAATAAGGTTTTGGGGAGCTATATAATGAATTTTGCATGTATGTATGCTTTTCTAGCAAGGGCATAGAGAGTTTTAATCAGATTTTCAATAAAGTCTCAGTTGTAAAATAGGTTAATGACTGAGTTAGGCTATCAGATATGATAATAGTGCTGAACATCAAAAGTTATAACTGTTTTTAAAAGATTAATTTTAAGTGTGCATCCTATATGTGTTGGTGTATCTGCAATCACAATAAATCCATAAATACATAACTGATTGTATTATAAATAGTATGTAAGAATCAGAATAATTTAATAAATTAATGAGTTTATTTATCTACTTCTGTCTTGGACTGGTAAAACACTGTATAAATGCTAAGCACTGTCATAAGCTTATTAAATTCATCATCTCATGTAATCCTTCTAAAAATCTACAAATGTATTATTATTATTATACCACGGATGGAACTTAGGCCTTACAGTTGCCAGGCAAAGACTTATTCCATTGAGCTATCTCTCAAGCCCAAGAATCTTTAACATTCCCTTGACTTTAATTTTTTTTTTTTGGCAGAAATAGGGATAGAACTCAGATCCTTGTGTTTGCAAGGGAAGTGCTTATTCTACTGAGCCATCTCCCCAACCACCTAACTTCTTATTTATTTATTTTTTATTTTCCATAATTTTATTGAAGGACAAATAGCAGTGAGCCAGTTTCAAATCAAATTAGTAGAGCAGATTCAATAATTAATAAATTGCATATTGTTTTCATAGTGGTTTTTTGTTGTACAAGGTATATGCATGATATTCTATTTACAAACAGTATTAGAGCAAATACCTCTATTCATTGAATTAAGAGAATATAGCTGGATACCTATCTTTTTTAAAAGCTGAATTATAGTACAGTTTCAATAATCAATACTTTTTACATTGTTATCTTTCTAGTGGTTATCCATAGTACAAGAAGCAGACAGGATATCCTGTCCAAACACTATTAGGGCAAATCTTTCTTCTCATAGAATTACATGAAAGTACTGCATATTTATCTGAACTGTACTGTTTGTACAAACACAGAATGGTCCTTCCTTTGTATCCCCTTTTTTTGCTGTTTAGTCCTGTCAGAGATGGGTATTCTATTGTCATTCAATTATTATAGGTGCTTGAATTCAGTGAAACAATCCAACAAGTCCAAAAGTCCACAATACTAGTGGGTTATCTGAAGAAGTTGTTGACTAGAGCCATTTACAGCTCAGCATATTATTATGGCTTTATTTTATATGCCTCATTTTTATATTTTTCTGCTGGATGGTTAAGACCAAGGTAAAGCAAGACATATATAACAAGAAATATAACTTTTGTGTCTGACAAAGTCAGTTAAATCCCCAAGATTTACACTGAAACCATGTACAGCGTCTTGTGGATCTTTCATCAGTGTCAGCCATGTGGATGAGTCACGGCCATTGGTTGACCAATTTGCTCTCGGTGAAAGCCTGAGAGAAAGTTTTCTCTCCATGTAACTCTCCTTAGGCACACTATAGATCATTGATCACATTCCTCTGTAGCTCCATAATCTCCTTGATCAGAAAATTTGGGGCACAATTGAGTTCCATGATGTTACAGTCCAGGTTCTCCTATGTCCTGAGTCTTCACTGACCTAGAAAGGCTAGGGCCAAAATGGTGGCTGACCTTGCAGCCCTTCCATTTCTCCAGTTTTTGATCTGCAAACATAGGTTGTTAAACATCCAGAAAAGAAACTGATTATTACCTTGCAACATATGCAGTTCAGTTTACCCTATCTGTCTAAATTCCTTTTAGTTGTCATTATACCTTTCTATTTGTATTTCCTATTTAAAAAAAAAATTAAATTTATATATTTGGCACAGGGTCTCACTCTGCAGCTTGAAGGCGGGCTATGCCTGTGATCGAACCCAGCCCTTGCACTTGCCAGTCAGGTGCTTAAACCTCTGAGCTATCTCTGTCACCCCTACAAATGTGTCAATATTGTCTTCCTTTCCAGAAGAGAATATTCAATCTGTAGGATTTTAAATAACCTGTTCATTGTCAAAGTTTGAAGTTGAATAGAGGAGAAAATAAAGTAACATATTCTCCCTTGAAAAGAAAAATAATACCCACATAAATGATCTTTCAACATAAAAGTGAAAATGTTCTAAGATATAATCTATAATAAAAATGATCACTTTAGATGGCAAAATAATGTCCTTTAAGATCCATCTGGACCAGAATCACTGGTTAAAAGTTGACTAGAAGAGGAAAAGATTTTAGTCAGCAAGAGATACTTGAACAAAATGGAGAGGAATCAATGAGAGTTCAAGGGGCCAAAGCACCTGCCTCAGCCATGGGCTGAATTCCTCTTGAGAAGCTATAGAGACAGGCTAGGGAGACTGTCTGGGTGCAAACCCATGGTTTTGCATTCACAACTAAAATGTTTGACCTTTACCCTTAGATAATGAGCACCACTTGAAGAGGTTTTTGAGTTGGTATGTGACATCATGCAAACTGTTTTTAGGAAGATTAATTTAGCACCAGTGCACTGGAGTAACTGGCAACAGTTAAGATCAGGTCAAGATGGTCGCACCAGGAGAGCATGGAGGCCCTAAAGAAAATCCTGGTGAGCAGAGGGAATATCTCAAGGTGAGGATTTGAAAAGACGTCCTCATGTTATTAGTGTTGTAACCAGTGTACCTTTGGTCTGGGCCTCATGTTTCTGAACATAGACTGTAAAGCAAAGCAACAGCTTCCCTTACCTCCCCTCTCCTTCTTTTGTGTGCGTGTGTTCTGTTGTAACTTCTCTTTTTGGTTTTCATTTCTCATTGCTCCATTTATTTGACAAATTTATTTTGATCCTATCAAAAGCCAAGCATCTAAAAGCATCTCAAGCCAAGCAAAACAACCCCTGGTCAAGTTGCTATTGCACTGCACATACACCTAGATGAAAGAATAACTCAGAGGATCAAAGCACCTGCTTAGGCAGATCCAGCAGCTGGGGTTCAATCCCCAGCGTTCTGTGCAGGCTCCACCCCAGCCTACTCTGAGAGAGTGATTGAGACTGGGCCTGGTGGTGCGTGCCTATAATCCCAGTGCTTAGGAGGCTGACACAGGAGGATCACTATGAGTCCTATGGATGTAGTGAGACCTTTTAAACCCTGTACTAAGTACAAAAAAAAAAAAAAAAAGAAAGAAAGAAACAAAATAAATGGACGTACATGAGAAAGAGGAAGGAAAGTAAATAATGTGACAGAGAAAGATGGAGAAATTTTAGGCAGAGTGTTAGAATAGCCCTTAGAAGGAGGTGACACATAAAGGAGCTTTGAATGAGAAGAAACAGAGAGAGAGACATGCAAACTATTAGGAAATATCAGTCTGATACAAGACCCACACCAAGTACAGTTGTCTTAAAACAGAAACTTAACTTGGTCAAGAACAGTAAAAAGACCAGCACAGCTCACAGCTTCGAAGTGAGAGTAACAGGGAAGGAGGTAACACGAGTCAGAATGGTAGGCAGAGTCCAGTGAGAAAAGCTTACACAGGCCAATGCGATGGTGTAGGGTGTTGCTCTAAGTAGAAAGTGAAGCAACTGAAAGACTGCAAGAAGTACGTAAGTGAAGACTTCATTTTCCTTTCTGAAAGGTACATTGGATTGTTCTACTAGGGCAAGAAAGAGGCAGGAATGCGAGAGGGGAGTCTGCTGTTACTACTGTAGTACAGAAGCTTGCTGTACTAGGGATCAAAGCCAGGGCCTCACACATCCTGCTACTGACCTGCACCTCTGCTCCTTAATTAAAATTTTAATTGTGAGTATTACAGAAGTACTGGGAGCTGGAATGTATTTTATTGGCTGGTTTAGTGCCATTGATAGATAGATTAGTAAAGAGCAAAATCTAGAAGTATGCCTAGTTTCTTTAGCTTGACTATGCTGAAAATAGAAGATAGCAATTCTAAGGGTAGATGGGGAGATAGTAACAGTGCTTCTTCGGACTATGTTAGATCTATCTCTTCTGTTCCACTTTCAGATGTTTAGACTGATTTTCCCCTTTGGACAGTTAATGTTGACTGTCAACTTGATTGGTTTGAGAGATGCCTATGAGATTACAAGAGCACACACTTTGGGTGTACCTATGTAGATTGGGGTGACATGACCTTGGGGACTGTAATGAATCCCTGGGCCCTTCTTCTCTGGCTCCCTTCTCTGTGGTTAGCTGCTGTGAAGTGAGAAGATTTGTTCTACCACATCCTTCTGTCATGATGGCCCTGCCTTGGAGCATCCAGGACTTTACATCCTCCTTGAAATTTCAGGTGTCAGACAGTTTGTTCTGGCAGGAAGAAAACTGACCAATGCACCTCTCTTCGCTCAAGAGCATAATAACTTAAAAACTGTCTCCCAGTGGGCTTGTGTAGCCCCTTTGTCGAAGATAAGATGGCTGAGTGTTTTCGTAGATGCCTCTGCATATTCTAATCTATTCCACTGATCCTCAGGTCTATTTTGATGCCAATACCATGTTGATTTTAGCCTCTTTAACAAATGGTGCTGGAAAACATGGCTTTCTACATGCCGAAAACTAAAAATTGACCCAGCTCTATCACCATGCACTAAGTTAAAGTCAAAATGGATTAAAGATCTAAACGTTAAAACAGAAACACTCAATCTCCTGGAAGAGAAAGTAGGAGGAACTCTTGAAGACATAGGGGTAGGTAAAGAGTTCATG